>JACEVL010000165.1:72500-148940 GCA_020284085.1 Aporrectodea caliginosa | reverse complement strand
GGGGAAAAATTTTTTTGACGGGAGCCGGGTTTTTTCTGGTTTTTCCCCCCAAAAAAAATTTTTTTGTAATTTCCCCCCCAAAAAAAATTTTTCCAAAAGTTAGTTTGAATTTTAACGATTATTGGTGGGCATTGCTCCATGCCCCTTCGTGGAAGTCGATGCGCTGTGGAGATGTCCGTCTCAGACAGATCCAGGCCGAGATGTGTTAGACAGAGACTCTTCACCGCCCCGATGCTTGCTCGGTTTCTCTGTTCCGGATTTGGACGAGAGGAACCGTCCAGGGAGTGAAATTCCTGTGCAGGCGAATCGACGAGACCGTGGAAAACAAGGTTGTCGAGGCGACTGTGGGTCTCCAGCTCATCGAGTTTACGTTGTAGTATTTTGTTGTTGTCTTCGAGTTCCTTCATTTTCATGTTTGTGGATTCTAGCGCAGGTTTCACTTGATCCCCAACCATTTTTTCCACCAGTTGCGTAAGGGAAGCTTGAAAGTCCGACGCAAGTTTTTTGAAGACCTCTTCGACGATAGGGGTTAGTCTCGTAATGAGGAGAGTCATGACCTTTTCGTCTTGCAACGCCTCGATCAGTTCGTCTGTATTAACTCCCGCTTTTTTTGGCATTTTCTCTCGAAAAACGCAGAGCGGAGTGAGAAAATATTTGTAAGATTCCGAAGCACAAGTTACGAAGAATTCCCTTAGCTTTACATTAAAGTAATCGATGTTTTAGAGCAAGACCGACCGAGAGCACGCTAACCGGATGCCGCCATCTTGCACACACCTCAGCTTAATAATTTATATTATACTTTCAATGTATATATATATATATATATCGTTTATTGACAACCGTAACAATGTAATAAAAAAATAACGCATTTTACATGAACGATGGAACAATGCGTGTGGCGCTTATCAACTGTCACAAACACTGCTCAGATAACTAGAAGTGTCAACAGTGGCTGGCTCGCGTAGCCTACACACGCTGACCTATATAACGAATAGCTTCCTCGCTTTATAGTTCAGAGATTCTATAGACAGCAGAGGAACGACGCTGGGCGATGTGATCCGCTGCCCATGGCAATAGCGGTTGTCTCATCGCCCAGCAGTCCCTCAAGGTTATGAGCTATACTGTTTATGAGCTATACTGTTTCTTAGCGGCAGAAATAAATTACCCGGTAGTGGTAGTTGTTGGTGATAGATTTACGAGTGGTTAAGGGCTTTTGCCTCGGTTATGGGGTCGATGGTGCGTGTTCGAGGCGTCCGCTGAAGGTTTCTATATGCCTGAAGATATGAAGCAAAGTAAGGGTTATTGGCGTATGTAATATATACTGTGCTTGGTAGTGAGTGGGGGCCTGTGGGGCAGAGGTATCGAGAAGACTTGAGAGTGTGGAATTGAAGCAAGAAAGGAGGTCGTCGAGGAAAGAGAGAGGGTTAAGAACCAGTTGGGAGTTAAGGATATCTTTCATGAAAACCTTCTGGATCCAATGCGACGGAAAGAATGGGAGAAAGCAGTAGGCACAGCCTCACAGGAAGAGGTTTACTTTCGAGATCTGCGATCATTAAGCAATGATCTGTGAGACAGTTTAGGAGATAAAAGCGAACTCAGTGGAGCGAAGTGAATGGCGTGATAATGAGGTCAAGGGTAGCCTACGGTTCTTGATGTTACTCACAATCCAACATGTGAGTCGGAAAGTATATAGTATGTTGAATTAGGTTGACCGAGGTGATGAGGAGATTCAGAAAGTCAGATGCAAGTGGATCAGACTGGTTGTTGACATGGATGCTGAAGTCGCCACTGAGTATAATTATGAACTCGTTAGGAGTAGTGGCAGCAAGTGATGGAAGCGAGGCAAATTGGTCAAGAAACACAGAGGGTTTGAAGGAGTAGGAAGACCGAAGACGAAGTATACGCCTATAGGAGGCAGTGGCGTAACAACCTAGTCGGGGGCCCTTGGACACTCTAAGCTTGGGGGCCATAATCGCCCTTACCAATTAACGAGATTAAAGATTGAAAATAATGAGATAGGCTAGCTATTTAAAACCCAGTTCAAAAAAGGGTATTAACCCGTTATCCATATGTCACGTCACATTTATAGGCCATAGCTATCTGCGACCTTCGCAGAATCCGTCCTTTGCTCGACTTCAAACTTCATCTACATTCGCTACATCATCTATAGTTCACACCACATTGAACTACTGCAATTATTTCTTCCTAGACATAGATATTACCAAAATAAACCGAATCCAAGCTATTCAGAATGCCCTCGCCCGCGCTGTCAAAGTCACCAAAATCTCCAAGTACCAACACATCACACCTGTCCTAAAATCACTTACTGTCTTAAAATATCTGAAGGAATAGAATATAAAGTCATATCACTCACCTACAACACACTTCAATCCTCCCAACCCTGAGCCTTCCTATTCGGTCAGTTGTTCACCGTCCAACCACTTCGCTCAACCCCCTCTTCTGCCCTAACTCCTCGTCCCGTCTGTCACCTCATCAATAAAATTTGGAAATCGCTGCATAACCATATAGCTTTTCCACCTCTCTGGAACAAACTCCCGCCATGCAGTATTTACAATAATTATCTGATCCATCCTACGAGCTCACCAGAACCTCAACTCTCGGTATCTCTCCATGTCTTTGAACCGCCTTTCACATAACATTGAAAACACTGCTTTTCACAACTCTTATCCTGATTCCTCCTATTCCCCTCATATCCCTCACCGTTTCAACTCTAAACACCACCACCGTAGCCATCTGACTGTCTGCCTGGCAGTGCCTGACTGACCCTTTGGATCTTGACTTCCTGCTGAGTCCTGCCTATCGATTCTGCGTGTTTTGGTCAATTACCTGTGAATAAGCTGGTTCCCGCGACTTCACTTTTTGGGCCTTGTAGAAGTTTCAAGATTACAATTACGATTAATAGTTCAAGGCAGAGCAAGAATACAACCGAAATGTATTGGCCAATGTAACCCGTCGCTTATAGACTAGTCACATGCAAAGCTATAGTGCACACTACAACCTGCATCATGTAACTGAGAAGCATGCTGACAAAATGTGACTTTTTTAAAATATGACATTGTCACGGACAAACTGAAGGGTACATTTTTCAAAGTTAAAACGCTTGGGGGCCCTTGGGACCTCGGGGGCCCCTGGACTTTGTCCACCTTCGTTATATGGCTGTTACGCCACTGATAGGAGGGCGGTAGATGTTGAAGACAGTTAGCAGGTCAGAGTCGAGTCGGAGAGTGATAGAGGCAAATTCAAAGGATCGAAAGTTACGGCGGGATAAGCTGAGAATACAAAGTCACTAACCTATACATTAACGCACTCCAAGCCCTCCTATCTTCACCAGTTATTCACAATCCAACAACGCCGGTTATTCGGTTAACCATAGACCTATAATAATTATTCTCCTATGCCGTCCTGACACTTCTCTGACTGAGAGTGAAGTAAAGTCGACTGACAATGAATCATGATGATTGCCATTGTGCGCGAGACCAGCCATTCGTTTACGGATGCGCGCAAGTATACCGCGGTACGTCTATACATGTAGGACCTACATCGCGCAGCAAGCGCAAACTGGTATTTCGAAATGCCTATAGATGTCGCCAGAGTATACGACTATACGCCTAATGATTGCTCTGCACTTGGACTTTGTGTTTTACTCGTTTAGACGGAAGCAATATTGCACGCTCATTTATTTTAATTAGGCTATTAGGTCCTATACTTAGCCGCGTATACACAGTATGAAACGTTTCAGGCTCATTTATTTTATAATTACATCGGAAGAGAGCCTGAAAGCACGCTCATTTATTTTAATTACTTAATCGAAACGAAACCATTATAATTTTATAGTAATTGCAGATCGATTTCTATTTAGGAAGAAGTTCTGTTTTCCTGTCATAGCTAAACACTCGCTAATTAACTCTAACTTTTATGGGCCTAATGTTCTACGCTAGGACAGCGTCACTGACCATAATTTACAATTATATTAATATCACCGTGAACATCGATCTACACTTCAAATTAATGACTATTATATGCAACACACGAGGAGAGCATATAATAATATTATAAGTCTACAGTAACTGCTTCGACTGTAGGCTATGTATATACTATTAAATGGCCCAGAACAAATGTACAACATGACCATTATATATATATATATATATATATATATATATATATATATATATATATATATATATATATATATATATATATATATATGCCTACACAATATAAATGAGTACATAGCAAAACTTGGATGTATATATATATATATATATATAATACATGTATAATAGCATATCGAAGTCTTAATTGTTATGTCCTCATTATACATATATATCCTCATTTGCAATGTAGATATATATATATAATACACAATATACATATGTATGTATGTATGTATGAGCATTTGTTATAGCGCCCCTTCAAGATTTCTACTCAGAGGCGCTCCCGACTACAGCGCAGACACTGAATCGGAGTTTCACGCCGAAGCGCATGAGCAATTGCGAGTGAAGGACTTGCCCAGGTCTCTACGTCGCTGCTTGAGGTGGATTCGCACCCGCAACCCTCCGGCTGCAAGGCACCGAACATACCCCTATAATACCACCACGTCACACGCAAATATATAGGTATATGTATGTATGTATATTGTATGTATGTATACATTGTATGTATGTTTATATATCCAAGTCTTGTTATATCCTCATTTATATTGTACAGCCAGCGCGGTCTTAGTATGCCTTTGTTTCTCCTTAATTCCTTTGAATCTTGCAAAGTCGATTGTATACGAGATCGGAGATTCGGTCAACTTATGTTCTCCACGCATGTCCTCTATACTGGAGTACTTCGATTAATGACGCTGTCTAGCAGAGTTGTTTGGATACCTAAGAACTATCTATTATGTCAGCATTTCAACGTTTCTGTGGTCTTGAAGTCCCTGCAATTTCCGTAGCCCTTCAGATGTGAGATTATTCTTTTTTCATCTTGCATGGTTTTGCAGTATTGTCCAATATTCTGATCGGTATTCTGCGCTCGTGAATAAGCTGGTGCCCTGCGCTTGGCTTTCGAATGGCGCTTTAGAACTTAAGTTTGGAATTTACGAAAACGGTAAACGAACAATGCGCTGTATCATCGTCTTGTATATCCATTATATATTAGAGTATATATATATCATTATTATAATTATTTACATTATTATTGTGCATTTATTAATCGTCACTATTTTAATGACCAAGTATATCAATCGATGGCGCTTAGCAACTGTAAGTGAATGACGTGCTCATTGCTCAAGGACCACACAAAGTAATCGTCTTATGGGATCTAGCAGCTCAAACCCGTACTCGCTCTGCGTGTACAAGGCGATCACTCTTACCAATGGGCTACCGCGTCCCAATGAGTGCATCTAGACGAGTAGGATAAGTGCGTGTTAAGTGCAAGCCCACCAGACAAGTGATTTTGTTTCCGTTAGGAAAACATTTGTACGATTTCTGTTAGGACGTGTCAGCAGATAACAGTTTTGAGAGGAAACAGCAGAGGCTTATACATTGTATTGTATTGATGTATAAATTTATAAAGCACCTCTCACAGTGAACACCAATCAGAGGCGCTCCCATGCAGTGCGAAAGACTCCGAGCGAAAAGAGTGGTCTTAAGACAGAGAAAAGAAGCACCTGGCCCACCAGAGAACGAGTTGATGAAGGGAGTTGGTTCCATAGTTAAGGGCCAATGAAGGCAAAAGCTCGAGATTTAGCCATAGTATCCTCGCTCGTGAAACAAGAAGGTCAAGGCGATCAAGTGAACGAAGCGGACGGTGAGAGGTGGCCGAGATAGGCCGGCGAACAGAGGTATTTGGGAGCTAGGCCAGAATAAGACCGGCAGACAAGAACAAGGACCTTAATCTGGATACGAGCAGTGAGAGGGAGCCAGTGAAGTTGTTCCAACATATAGGAGGAGATGTGCGAGAAGCGAGGCAGTCGAGCTATCAGCCTGGCAGCCGCATTAAGCACAGATTGAAGAGGGGAGAGGCGCACTTTAGGAAGGCCTACAAACAGAGAGTTGCAGTAATCAATGCGGGAGCAGATGAAGGCATGGACTATAGACGTTAAGACCGAGGAGGAGACAGAACGTCGAATTGCTCTGAGGCTTCTCAGGTGGAAGTAGCAGGATATATGCAGGATGATCGTTTGAATCGTTGAGAGCAGAGCACTTCGCGTGAGACGTCAGTTCAGGTGGCGCAGGTCACCTGTCTTGTTTGTTACGTGATAACAGAAGTTGCAACAACGGTCATCGATCTCGTATGTCTTCGCCGGTCATTGATCTCGTATGTCTTCGCCTGTCATCGATCTCGTGAGTCTTCGACGTATGCCAGTTACAAACAATTGAGGGAAACAGTCATCTGAAGAAAGGGAGGACGATCGATGGAGGATCGATGGTCAGGGAATGTAAACATATTACACGTAATGTAATGTAATGCAACAAGACATTTATAAAGCGCACCTCTTAAGAGTTACATGTAAGAGTCTCTCAGAAGCGCTCAACACGTGGCCATCAAACAGCTGAAAAAGAGCGTCTTTAAGAGGCTAGATAAAACCATATAGTCACATGCAGCAGCTGTATAGTGTCACGAACAGAGGGCGGAAGAGAGTTCCAAATCCATATGATATAGCTACCGTTTGGTCTCCACTCTGCTAATTTTTCAGTGAATTGATTGGGTGAGATCGGGTGAGATCATGCACAACCATGTCGTTGTATGAGATCACCGCTGCCCGTTTGAATTGGCACCACGACATTTAAGGTCCCCATGTACGGACCGTGCTAGCCCGAGTTTAAAATCTCTGAAATCGGCCAACATCGGTATGCGAACCACGATCTGCACACACTCTCGCTTAGACGCTAACCATCGCTACCACGCCAATGAAAGTATCCGTGAGCGGACTGTGCTATAGTCCGAGATTCTCTTTAGCCGGGGTTGGGTCGGGAGTTCTCCTGAGTAGACAATCTTGAAGGGGCGCTATATAAATCTCCCTGAAATGAATGAATGGATGAACCAGCGTAGGTATAACTGGGCCGTGCAGGGCAAGACAACGTACCGTAATCGTTTACTCCAAACTTCTAAAGCGCCACTCGGAAGCCAAGCGGCAGGGCACCACCTTATTCACGAGCGCTGCGTCGAGTCAGAGGTTTTGTTCAAAAGAGTAGTCCGAAGGAGGTCCGAGTCCGGTTGCCAGAAGGTCAGAGAGGCAGAGCAAATGTTAAGGCGGCGGGTGTCGTTTGGATCGAGAATTGGAAGGTGATCGAAGGATCAGATGAGTAACGATGTGGTTGTGCATGATACTGTGCTGCTCTCTGGATCTTCGGAAATAAAGGAGACACCGTAATCGTAATCAAGCATTTATATAGCGCCACTCATAAACAGAGGCGCTCCCGCCCCGGGCCAGTCTCTTCACTGGTAAAGAGAGGTTTTCAGGCGCTTGCGGAACTGGTCAAAAGAAATAGAAAAAAGGTCAGTCCTGAGAGACTGAGGTAACTGGTTCCAGCTATTGGGACCAACAATAGCGAAACTCCTAGACTGGGCCGTAGAAGTACGCACCCGCGGGACAACCAAGTAACCACGGGCCGAGGACCGAAGGGAGGAACGACTGTGCAGAGAAGATACTGGGGTACAAAAGGCCCTAAGATAGTGAGGAGTAGAGCCAGCAAGAGACATATTGGGTGTCCCCGAAATAATAAATATTGGGGAACACGCCCGTCTGCTCCAACTCATACAATTGTCCTTACCCAACCAACATTTAAATGACAGCTAGCGCATAGCCTAGTGCTCTCCTGATTAATTTTGCTCAATGCAGAGCGCTATAGAAATTTCGTGGAGCAATGACAATGACACAGGTCACTGAACCTGACTAGAAATGACCCAATAAGCATAAATGACCTTTACGAACATTTTCGCAGTCTGTGCGTTTGACTTTATGTTTGTTCAGATTTGTGCATGTACGTCTGATATGTTTCTGCCTTCGGGCGTAATAAAGTACTGATAAGCCCTGCGCTTGGCTTTCGAGTGGCACTTCAGAAGTTTACGATTACGAACGTTACCGACCTCTTCTGGTGAACTTCATCCTCGAGAGTAAACAAAGTCCTATGATAGATGCCGCGAAAGTCCTTTATTGTTTATTTTCTCAGTTATGCTCGATTCCTATTTCAACGACTTGTCAAGATGTTTTGCATAATTGCTCGATCAGTGCAAACGAAAGACATTCTCTAACCTACAGGCAGACACTGAACGTTCAGTCGCTGATAGAATGTGTGCTGAACAGCTTTTGTTATGCTCTAAGTGACGTGCGAGAGTGACTGCCTGCCTGTATGAACGTCAGTAGTTTGTCTGTATCATCGTATGCATGCCTGTCAGTATGTCTAACTGTTTGCCTGTATATCTGTTTGACTGTTTGTCTTTCGATCTGACTATCTGTTTTCGGTCTGTCTGTCTGTCTCTCTGTCTGTCCGTCCGTCCATCTGCTTCTCTTCCTCCGTTTGTCTGTCTGCCTGTCTGTCGCCCTCCCTGTCTGTCTGTCTGTCTGTCTGTCTGTCTCTCGGTCTGATATCCCTACTGTATTCTGCTATCGATGCCCTTATGTCTTAGTCTGCCTCAATTGGTCGATTCATTGTTGACTTTTTTAGTGCTACCGCATTCAATTTCCCTTTTATGCTCCAATGGTTCAGAACTTTCGTCTCGCTTGGCTTCCGGTCCGTATGATATTCAACAATAGTTAGTACTCGTCGTTCGTATCGTTCTGACTTCCTTTGTTCTACGGCTAGACAATGGCTCCAGCTTGAATAAGGCATTCGATTAATTAATTACAATGGACGCTAGTTCTATCAATGGACCGTTGATAGAATTAGCGTCCATAGTAATTAGACTAATCCTATTGTTGTCTCGAGCCTTCAACAGCGCCCAGGAAAAGGAAGTCGTGCATGGGATCCAACTTATTCACAGGCGCTTAATCAAAATTAAATCGATAGGCAGGTAGGGTAAGAATCGGTTCTATAGGTCAATATTCAAAGGGGCACACAGTCAGACGGTTACGGTGAATGGTGATTAGAATCGAAGTAGCGATCGAGGGACGTTAGGGGGAAAAGGAGGAATCGAGATAGGGTCTGTGAAAAAGCAGTGTCTTCAGTTTTGATTGAAAGACATGTTGAGAGGTATGGCTGAGAGACTCTGAACATCCAAGCCATCTGTTAGCTTTCGACGGGAATCCGTTGGTTGGTTCCACGTGTGTGCGTGGGCCCGCCACTGGTGACTCTTCTAGCTTACTCTGAATTGGTTTGCTTACTGATGTAATATTTTCGTTCGTAATATATAGGCTAACACTTAACGGACTATCGCGGAGAGCGCCTCTGAGTAGGTCTCTTGAAGAGACGCTATATAAATTCTCAGAATGAATGAATGAAAGAGGTGAGGGTTTGGTGAGTTCGTCGTCGTTATCATAAAGTCGAAAATTTTCGAAGCGCTATATTTAAAGCTAACTGCTGGGCACCGGCTTATAATATATATATATATATATATATATATATATACACTGTGTTCTGAAAAAAAGGGACCCCTTATGGTAATACGAAAAAAACTAGTAAATGTTCATCGATTTTTAAAATTCCAAAACCGTTTTAATCCTGACATAATTATCAACAAATTTGTAATTTATGAACGGCCCAGTTAAAAAGATTACGTCATAATGACGTCTTGAAATAGCAAATTGTAAAAACAACAAGGTTAGAAAATTGCCTTCAGCCACGATGACACAATTGAATACAAGCTTGTGTTGGGGCAGAAGGCGGACACTTTGAGCACGCCTTGTAGTCTAATATTATTCAAATATAAAAATTAAATTAAACTAAAATTTATAATTGATAAATGACAGTTTAAAATAATATTGAAAATTTTAGATGATTTTTGTGCCGTCCTTGACACTTGAATTTTGATGAAAATGACGTCATTATGACGTCATTATTAATTAACAAAAACTTTTATACTTTAACCATATTTAGCAAATTATGTCAGGATTAAAATGGTCTTGGAATTTTAAAAATCGATGAACATTTACTAGTTTATTTTCATATTACCAAAAGGGGTCCCTTTTTTCAGGACACAGTGTATATAGCGCATATTGAAGAAACCACTTATAAGGTGCTCCCCAGTCACGACCTGAAGTCTTGAAGATATAATAGTATACGATCAAACAGAAGGCTACAACCGCTAGAGAAGAAAAGGACAGAAGTTTATGTCGAATGTCACGTTCGAGAAATAGCTGGAGTACAAGATTTGGCTGTTGTGAGAAAGGATAGGAAAGAAGTTGAAAAGGATCTACATAATTATGTAGTTATGGGATATTGCGACACCTTGCCGCCTCAAAAAAGAGTTAAGAATAGGATAGGCGTAGCTATAGCCTATAGCCTATTATGTGCAGGCAATCGCCTATAATAGGCCTAATGTCACTGGAGGTGCGCAGTGGTCTACTGGTTAGAGTGCTGAACTGTCAAGCAAAGGTCGAGGGCTTTATAATTATATGTGCCAGGACAGAAAGATATTTAGAACCGTCCAGCGAGCTCGTCTACAAAACGAGTACGCTGACCGTACACTATCGGAGGGAAGAACATGTGGCGAGAGGAATATTTGGCCATCCGCCCTCTCATAATTATGCCATCATCTCTGTAACTGGGTGACTCAATTGTTCATTTGGCCGATGCTGCACGTAACTTAGGTGTTGTTTTTAATTCTACCATGTCTCTCAGTGGCCATGTAAACAGTATTTGTAAGTCATCCTACATGTTCATTCATGACATACGCAGAATTAGGCGTTTTGTGCCAATGTCTGCAAGAATACATGTACTCTGGCAAATGCATTGGTTTCCAGTCGCCTGGATTACTGTAATTCACTTCTTACTGGCATCAATAAGTCTAACTTGCTTAAACTGCAAATAAAGGGTTCAGAACTCTCTGGCTAGAGCCATAACTAATGCATCCAAATATGAACATATAACCTCTGTGCTTAAATCTTTGCATTGGCTTCCTGTTCAGCAGAGAATTCGTTTCAAACTGGGGCTCATAGTGTATAAAACTGTAAATTCTGGCCAACCACAATATTTAAAATCAGTTCTTATTCCCCAGATTTATCATTATTCAATGAGGTCATCTGATCATCTTTGTCTGGTCATACCAAAATCAAGAACTGTTCTTGGCAAACGAGCTTTTTCAGTATCTGGACCTACTTTTGGAACTCTCTTCCTGTGTCTGTACGCTGTGCTCAGTCGCTTGGGTCATTTCGTTCGCGGCTGAAAACTTACCTCTTTCAAATTGCTTATCCACCGTAGGCTGTCTCTCTGTCTCTTACGGACTGATCTTTTGGATGTTGACCTGATTACGGCTTGGTTTTGGTGTGCCATCGGTTGATGCCTAGTGCATTAGACACCGGCGCAATAGAAGTTGCTAATTACATGACATTACATTACCATCATCACTGCCATCACCACCACCACCGTCACAATACCACCATCACCAACACTACCACCAACGCCACTTATCGACAACACACCTAGCTAGGGCTCTCGGTTTTAGCCAGTGTTTCAGTTGTCGAAAAAGAGCATGAGTTGGTGTCGACAACAGTGGCGGCTCTAGACTTTTGCAGCAGGGGGGGCCACGGAGGGGCCGGGGAAACAGATGGAGGGGCCAGTCTATTTTCGTCAAAGTGAGAATGGTGACAAGAGACCTGTATTGGAGCTACATGATTTGTTTAGGTCTAATCAACCGCCTCAAGTTAAGACACACATGGAAACAGACTCACTTGTTAAAAGTAAAAGCTATAAACTACAATTTACAAACAATACATAGCCTACACTTTTAATTCAGTGCAAGTTTAATTAAGACTGTCATGCCTAGCGTCATGCTGTTCCACAAAGACACCCATGATAATCGACTCTGCACGAACACATTCAACTAACGGCATTGAAAAACTGCTCTCTGAAATGAATATCAGACATAGAGCTTTGAAGACAGGGACGGATCCAGAAAGTTTATGAGGGGGTGGGGCGCAAATAGGCGTCTTTTAAAAAATGTCCACACTGCAATGGGTGCATTTTAGGCTGTCATGTGAAAAAATTGCTCTATTATTTAAAAACTGAATTTCCACACTGCAATGGTTGCATTTTAGGCTGTCATGTGAAAAATTGCTCTATTATTTAAAAACTGATAGGAATTAGATGTCACTTGTAGCTAAGATGTTGCTTAAGTTGTGTTTGAGTTTGACTGCAGACAGTAGTAGGAAACCATACATTTATTGAAATTAATTTACAACCTAGAAATACGTTCAATTTTCAAGAACGCCATAAGCCTTAAGGTAAACGAATTGCTTACCAGGACTCAGTTAGCAGAAATAGTTAACACAAACCAAGCAAGAAGGATTCAACTAGGCTTACCTTTTCATCAAGCCAAGTAGTAATGATGTAGTTTTACTAAATGTTCAAGGAACACAACATTTTAAAATTTGATATTTTGAAATTTGAGAGACAACACTTGAGACTTGCTATTTAGTTGTACAAAATATAATATTGCTTTATTTATATATCCTCATTTTCTTTTTTTCATCGAAAGATCACGGAGTGAACATAGTCTACTTGGCGATGGGGGGGGGCCTACACTCCTGTGTAAATTTCAAATGGGGGACACTTTTGGCACGGATTTTTCCCCATATCCGCCTCTGTTTGCAGATATGCATATCTTAATATAAGAAAAGCCTTGTGTTTTGGCGTTAAAGATTGTATACCAATCATAATAGTAAGCGAATGGTTAGAGAATGGTTAGAGAATTGTCGATTTAGTTCGAAATGATATAATAACTGGATGTAAACAAGTTGCCTAAATGCAGTCTGTGCCACTCTGTGGGCCCACTTCAGAACGATGCCCAGAGTTTTATCTGCAGCAGAGCCTGAAAAGCGCCTGGGCATTTTATGAACACACTGTAGTAGGCTACAGTTTTAAGATTGTTGAGGAAGGATGCAGATAGAGTCTCAGTGTATAGGACTGTAGGTGTTGGTCTAAAGGAAGGGCGTTCCAAACCACTGGGCCTACCACAGAAAAGGCTCGATTCTTCGTAGTTGCAGTATGAGCTAACGAAACCAAGAGAACTCCCTTTTCCGTAAAGCATTGAGGATGACGTCCATGGATAACCGAAGTCAGAAAGCATTGCTGTCGAAGGTATATTGGGCGAGGCCTTTTCTGGTGATGTCACCATACCAGGGCAGCTAACCTGAACTCAATATACTTGCGGATAGGGAGTCAGTGAATGACAGTGATGGATAGCATCATAGCCTACACTTATACGACACGAAAATAATAAAGACTCTAAGGAAGTTAAGACACCACGAACAAAATAACATCGGGTTTCATCATGCATCACGCTTAAGCAAGCAAGTCATACCTTTGAAAATACCAACATTAAATGATACCATATTTCATAATATTTAGGACTAAAATTTGGAGGGGCAACTGGGAGGGGGGGAGCGGGGGCGTAACCATCAGTTGTGGGACTTTCTGCCCCCCTGCTTTTTCACCACTGGTCGACAATTTTACAGATTAGCAAGGTAGGGCGTAACGAACGCGGGTCAAAACTAATGTTGTTCCACAAGAAACAACTGACGACTGATGAGATCATATTTTAGTTTCCTCTTTAAATTTATTTACGCAACAGACAAGAATTAATTCGACCACACAATAATATGGCGTATGCAAAAAGAACAAATAACACAATATACAGAACTATATATATAAAACTGGAGGTGAAAAAATATTATTAAACTAAACTTAGGCCTATAAGTTTATTTTGTAACTTCCGTTCGTTGGCAGTCCAATGGCTTCGTCCAAAGCAACATGCCTGCAAGTTGTTGGCCAAGAAATAACATAATTTTCTACATTCCATGTTCTAACAGGCTAGGGCTGCCAACCGTCCCGGATTCGCCGGGACAGTCCCGGAATCGGCCTTGTGCGTCCCGTGTCCCGGATTGATCCCAAATTGTCCCGGAATTTGGTGTAAATGTCCACTTCACCAAAATTGTATGTTGTTCTTGTTTTTGCACACTAAATTCGACAAGTTGTAACTTGTAGGGCCTACGATGAATTTTGCGTTGGCTCAACATCGGATATTGGACAGCGCTAGAAGTCTTGAAGTCTTCAAAACTTTACAAACCACTGGCATACAGTTACTTAGCATTATGACCTATGTCCTGCGATCTGTCAGTTTCAGTTTCCAACGCTTTTTGCGAGAGTGTTCAGCATTATGAATGACCTGTTGTCTGACATTCGCAATTGTCTGAGCATCGACCTTTTTAAAGCGGAACTATTGACAAAAATAAATGTTAACATGACATGTGCTACCGAGTTCTACGACTTCAGCTCAGCAGAAGTATAAGTTTAAGCGAAGCGCTGCTTTCCTGTCGCAGACCAAATGAGTGACATCTACAATCTGCATGCATGTATAATCGTACACATAATATGAACTTCGCTCGTGCTGGGCCCATAGGCCTGGTAACCAGTAGCGTAGCCAGGGGAGGGAGCGGCCGCTCCCCTGAGACCATTTTGGCAAAATGAGGGCCTTTTCGAAATTTATTTATGGCCCCAACAAATTCCGGTATCGACGGAATGCAAGTCAAACGGCGCCTAAGAGTGGCGTACCGATCTGTTTTCGCACTAACAAATTTTCTGATAGGTCTACCGTTAACTGGGCTTCCCCAAGTATTGCTGTTCTGTCTGTTGACGTAGGCCTATCTAAGTATGGACGGACCGAAGGTGTAGAGAGACGGGACAGACAGCACTGATTCGAGTGAGCGAAGAGTATCTATGCCCTATGCCTCAGGATGCAGGCTAGCACTGTTCTAAAGTCCAAGAGTCATACAAAACGCATGCCAAGTCAATGAGTCATCCGCTATCGAGTCTCATCCCAAGTCCCAACATAGCTTCAAACATAGGCTATCCATCATCAATTAGCTATGTCATGCTCCTAGAGTTTTGCTATAGGGCTCTATCAAATTTCTAGTGCAGTCGACTGTTAAACCCAGATGCATGTAAGCCTACGGGATACCGAAATAGAGAGTGGAAACTTTAAACAGGAAAATATGTTTCTATAACTTTCTTAGCAGTGATGTTAAACCAAATCATTATTATACACAGATCTTAACGTGATATAGCAGCATAGTATGTTTGAAGCAGTTTGGCTTTAACGCTTTAATCTACTTACAAAATGTAATATGTAATGTAAATCTAGCTAGTTGACTATTCAGTTGACTGTGATGCGCCCTTGTAACGGCATGGCTGTGTTACGGCGCCATATAAATTGTCATTATTATTATTATTATTAATGTAAATATTCGAAAATTTCTCAGCACCCACAAAACCCACGTCAGAGAGAGCAGCTTATTAACCGGCGCTATATCAAACCCGAAATCAAGTCCGCAATATCCAAACTCCTCTAGTGCCAGTGCCAGGTCAAAATCCGATGAGGTCAAGCCGAGGTCAAACTGCGACTATATAGTAGGCCTACCTCTGTACTAGAACAGCTTAAAAGCATAGCTTCCAATGTGAACTGAGTCTTGTGTGAAAAAGAATGTTTTAATAATAGAGATTCGTGATAAATGGAATTTTCCTGGTTTCACGACAGCCGACGTTCCGGCAACAGTACACCACATGTTTGAATCCATAGTAAACAGCTTTCTAAGAATATAGAAGGCAGTATCTGCTACAGACGTTATAACTTTGACTTGCTCAACTATGTTCGATGCCACAGAGAAATATTTGCAATTGTACTCACGGACGATGTCCTAGGCATAAGCTTTGAAAGATACTTACAGTATATATGTCTAAAGATGGAGAATGAGGCTAGGGTTAGTGTTTGTACTGCTATGTTATAGCCTAGTAGGCCTATACAATACTATTAGTTTTGTCACTTTTTAGGTGTTTCCCTGTGTCTATTTAAAATACGAAGATAAATAGGCCTACGTACAATCAAAATGAATGTAATTTGAAATTATTTATTTAGGTTAGTGGGGCCTTTTTTTATGTGCTCGCTCCCCCTGGTGTTAAAACCTGGCTACGCCACTGCTGGTAACCCTGGAAATAAATGTTTTCTTCATGAAATTAATTCTGTCAGTAGACTGTAGATCCTACATAGGCTAAGGCTGACGCAACATTTTTTACATAGGCCTACAATGACGTGGACAGGGTAACTTGGTAACGGCATATTGAGTGACTATGGGCGTCCCGGAATGGCAAAATCAAAAGTTGGCAGCCCTATAACAAGCGGACCATTGATGCCGTGTAAGAGCTGAGGATCAAGAACTGACTCCAGAACATCTTTTCAGCTTCTTACCTGGGGGATTTAAAAGAAAATCTAGGGAATGAAGTGACCGACTGACCGCTGAATCCCACACACCAGCGACAGCTGAAAGACTGGATTTTAGGGACTGCTCTTATCTTACTTGTTGCTGATTAACGACACTGTGTCATAACAAAGATGATTAGCGTCGCCCTCCTCCTTTTTCCAGGCTTGGGACTGGCACTACCAGAGTACGAGTAATGAAGGCCGTCGCTATTTCAGAGCACAGCAACAGTGTCGACCTCTAGCGAATGTCTTGAAACTAATTCTACGTTTCTGATTAAGTGCGGCTGAGACTCCAAGGTGACGTGAAATTCTCGTTTGCCAATCATACCTTTGCCTCTTCCGCAAAATGCAGATAACACCTCTGTCAACGGAATTAATTTGAAATAGGCTAAACGCAGGAAGAGAATTTCGCCATCTACAATGCGCATCCCAGTGCTGCTGTACGGATCCGAGTGCTGGTGCATGCGCAGGGAGGATGAGAGGAGATTACTGGTAGCGGAAATGAGCTGGCTACGAAGAATACTGGGTAGAAGGTGGAGAGATAGGATCCGAAATGAGGTGACCCGGCAGGAACTAGGGCAGAGGGAGACAATAAGGAGACAAAATCAGAAAAGAAGGCTCACATGGTTCGGGCATGTGACAAGAATGGACGACAGAAGACTTCCAGCCGCAGCTCTGTATACGGCCATTTGGAGGGGACACGAAGCCGATGAAGACAAACAAAGACTTGGATGGACAATGTAACGGAGGATCGGAGGGAGCAGGGCATGGATATTGTCGCAAAATCGGGGGTCTTCTTAGTTCCTCCTCTTTGTCGAGTGGTTCAAGCTCTACCAGGATGCCCGGAACCCCAGATCTCGACAAAGGTTGTCCTCGGTTCGACTCTCGTGGTCTATCGAGAGGTTTGAATTGGTCACCAGCAACACACGCACACACGTAGAACACCGTTTTATTGTTCTTCACCAACAGACGATCGACAATGTCACATCTACAGGGATCGAGAGAACTGTTCTGCTGCTTCCCCGTCCTATCGTCGAGCAGGCCCTCAAGTGACAGCGTCTCGGAAGGCTGATCCGCAGGTCGACGGCAAGTCCTCTTCTCGGTCGAGACTGCTAGGCTGATGCTTTGCTCGAGGCCGAATCTCCAGACTGCTTCCCCAACTGATCCTCTTTCATGGCCAACCTCCGCCTTATATAGCCCGAATTCCCCATGAGATGTCACTTTGCCCTATAAGTCATCCCTTTTCTCATGAGATGCTGTTTGGAAATGGCACCCATGTATTATCTAATGCATCCCTAATCCCGGCGACCCAAAACCGTCATCTCATGGGTGCTAATTTGCCAATTAAGCCCATGCATTTCAGAGGACAAAATCCCAAAAACGACATCGGTCCGTATTGAACCAACGGCGCTCCATACGATGTCAATTTCGCAGGTTACCTAGTGCAATTGCCATGGTGCGCGGGCCCAAATCGTCATCCTAGCAGTTCTCTCGATGTCAATAATTAAACAGTGTAAAAATACAGATAATTACAACAGTGGCACCCCATACCTAGAGGTTCTCAACAATATGAGGGATGCCGTCGATATTACCAGAGATAGAGCGATTTACAGACGTCATGTTGAGGCCTCATCGTCGGCGCACGCCTGACGGAAGACAGAGAGAAGAAACACTGGCACTGGATCGCTTTCTGACTTGGCCGCTGCGTGGCGGTGAAAAATTTCGGAGTTATAGAAGTATAGTCACGATTACAAAATTCAGACCAAGCCTACGTATCGATTCTCTGAGCCAGATGTGCGGCAACTTACACTTGGACTCTTCGGTGGCTGATTTTACCAGGTATACGACCCCTATAAAAATCAGAAGAAAGGATTTACCAGACCTCATCTAGCCCTACTCATAAACTTACCTAACCTAACGTTACTTTACCTTACGTTATGTTCAAGTAGGCTGTAGGCCCTGTAGGGTATACCTCTGACGATAACGACAGACGCAATTCCCTTTAGGCTAGCTAACGAACATGTTCCTATATTGACAAGAAAATAAAGATCTTCCAGTTATAGTATGCAGACATAACACCAACCCATATTGCGCGTGTCTGTTCCTATCTGTGTACAGTATCTGTCTGTCTGTCTGTCTGTCTGTCTGTCTTCTGCATAATATTCTACCTACATGTACACCACATTGTAATATACCGGCATCATGATCTCCAGGATCCCTATCATGTATGTGTGTTTTCTGCCTGTTCGGTCTGTCTATCTCTCTAATAATAATAATATTCGTTTATTGACGAAACACTGGGTTGGCACACCGCAACCCATTAGTGTCAGTGTTTGTCTTGTTTATATGTCTCTATGCATATATATATCTGTCTATTTATATAGCGTCTTTTAAGAATCTCACAAAGACGCTAAATATATCTAACATATGGCTCTGCTTCTCGTTTTGTATTGTATTTTGCTGCAGTGTTTGGTTTTATTTGTTTCTTTATTGTACTGCATTATTTTGCATTATTTACACAATATAGGCCTACTGTACTGTATTACATTGCAGTGTACTGTGCTTTAGATATTGCATTGTAAATTGCATTGTATTGTATAATACTGCATTGTATTGTTTATCATATTGTGCTGTATTGTATCGTATTTCGTGTCTCAATTGCAGTCCGAAAAAAAACTACTGAGCAGCGCTGTCGGAGAGAGCGTCCAGAAACTGTGACGGTTAGCTTGTTCCTCTTCCTATCTGGAGTTAAAAATACAACGGAATTCCTCAAAATAAACGCGAAGAACGGCAGCGAGTGATAAGACGCAAACAGCATCCGCGGGAATGCGGTTGTGGAGGAGGAGCCAATAAGTCAGTTACGAAGTCCTGATAATCATCCGTTAACGACCCATATCGAACAAGAGTCGATAATATTACCGCCGCGGCATTCCTTTTCCACGCCATGTTGGCTCCATATCCACCGTTGCGTTTAGCGTTGTATCTGGATTTATTAAGTGCCACTGTTTAACGACTAAGCATCAATCGATGGCGCTGAGCAATTGTGAGCGAAGGACTTACTCATGGTCCATACATATACTAACAGTCTGATGCATGGGGGACTTGAACCCGTACTCTTCGGGTTACAAGGTATACGAGTTCTGATCAATCATCATATATGGCATGGAGGGGTACAGGAATCATAGTCCTCATTCGAAAGGGAAGATGAGATTTGCTTTTGCTATGCTTCAGAATTATAATATATTTCACGCCCTTCCTGTACCAATTCCTCGCCTCCACAGGTGACGTGGAGATCGTGAAATGTGCTGGAGGTGACAGCAAAGATCTCAGTACACAGAGCGGTCCAGGGACTAGTTGGTGCCCAATTCGGAAATCAGGAAGCAGCTGCAGAGTGTTTTTGCTTCTACACTTTGCATTCGAAGAACCAAATATTTATCATCAACAATAACGTTCCCCTTTCTGGAAAATTACCGTCTCTGTCGCACTTACTACTTAGCCAGTCTTGCAATGGGCTTGTCTCAAGGCTGTGAATAGCCTGAGGTTCAGCGGGGTAAAGATCCGCCCTACATACGCTGTTCAGGTCCATGCGTGCTTTGGCCGTCCGACACATATTCGATGCACGTAAATTACACTTCAGTCTTGAAGAGTCAAGTATTTTCAAGTGAAATTGTGAAGCAGAGACTTGAAAATGGCGCAGAAGAGCAATCGTGGTCGTTAAACCTCTTGATGACGTTGCTAAGTATACTTGGCTGTCCCTTCTCCATGCACTCTGAAAACCGCGTCGACGCTATAGAGACAGCCATGGGTATGACGTGTAAATGACTTGATTTTCTTAGCTTCGGCGTATGATGGCGGATGACCAGTCCTCTCCCTCGTTGTATGATCTTCCCTCCGACAATGTGCGGTCAGTGTACTCATTATAGCTGTGTTGGCTATGGGGCGCAGGTGGAGTAGAAGTCTCGAAACAAATTTCTACCCTGGCGTGGATTTGAACCCACGACCTCTCTGCTGACAGTCCAGCACGCTAACCACTAAACCACTGCATACGTGTAGGTATGCTTGGTGATATAGAAGGAGAAAGACAGCCTAATGTTAGCAAGGATCGGCGATGGTTTGCCCTTTTCTGACACCGTAGACTCAGTAACATGATACATCATACAGCAGCAGAGCACTATCGCCTTTCAATTGCATAAATCACCTAATACAGATCAATGCACAGACATTGCACTATCAGTCATCAGACACCATACATCAAATATAAATAGGATGGTTTAGCTAGTGTCGGTCATGCCCCTTATATATATATATACCTATATGGGATAAAGCACATGAATCACGGGCACATCCCATAGGGGAGCTCAGGGAGCATGTCCCCGTAGATATATAAAAGGTGACTCACGTAGGCTATGCAGCTCATGTATACCACCGGTATACTTTAGTATCATTATTCCTCTTCTTACGTGCATACAACGAAATTTTAAACTTAGACGCGAAAATAGTATAGGCTACACTGTATGATATAGGAATACAAAATGTTGGAATACATTTATGTATACAGCAACATATCAACATTATATATATATATAATATATATATTATATGAAAAGAGCGGAAGTGACAATCGACGGCCTTTGTTGTGTTACACATGGGAACTGCGGCGCCTTTTGTAGAAACAGCAATTAATTTCAGACAAAACGAATGAATAACTTACATCAAACTGAGATAGATATATATATTCGTAATTTCGTATGTATACATACTCGAATATGCACTTATATATCATATTATATATATGTATAATATATATATATTAGACAATACTACTTTTAATACTACACGTGTGTACGAATATACTACTATAAGAATAGGCTATTGTGTACATAGAAATACATTTCTTGCCTCTATCACTCACTGGCTCCTTCTCTATGCATACACATATATATAAAACATGTATGTTGATATGTATGTGTGATCGTGTGGATATCTGTATATATATATATATATATATATATATATATATATATATATATATATACGTGTGTAGGCTACGTGTGTAGGCTTAGAAGATTAGGCGCTGGTGAATGTCGCGCAAATCCCATCCCCCTCCCAATCGGTCCTTCCTGGTCTTAGCGATCGATTCTGTCTGCCACACAGGCGCCCATCGTGTCCGTCCGTCCGTCCGTCCTCTCTGCCGTCGATCGAGGGGTCTCAGGCAGCGAGCAACGGCATGCCCAGCCGCCGCCCCTTCCCAGATCAACACCATCGCCTGGATCAGTCCCTGCCTCCTCCCACCCTCCCACGCTGCTGTCTCCCTCTCTAGCCCCTTTCCCTCTCTGCATCGGAGGCAACTGCCAGGGCGCCAGACTCCTGGATGAGCGCAGCCTAAAGGTTACTGCGTCTAGCAGCCGCGGCTGCTGCTGAGGCGGGCGGGCGATGGTGGCCATGGCAGGCCGGAGAAGCAGGATCAGCGATGGCTGTTGGCGCCGGCGGTGTCGGTCAGCGCTGCCGGTATTTACTCATCACCCACTGATATCTGGACGTCAATGGACGCTCAGCGTTTGCGCGGCGGCGGCAGCCCACGGATCGTCGTTCTCTGCTTTCGGTTCCCATACTCCGTGTCTTAATATCATTATTATTGTCATTTCCAGGATTCCGTGTTTACATTTCTCCGTATAGTCCATCGTCCGTGTTCTCCGTATGAGAGCGGACGCTGTAACGACGCCTGGATTAGGCTGTCTCCAGCCTGGAAGAAGCCTCTTTGATGTCTGGTCGTTCGGACATATAACAATGGCTTTGTAGGCGGCATTGTTTACATTTTCCCCAGAGTTGTCGCGTGCATATTGTGTGACAGTGACTCCGGTCTACATCTCAGACTTCTTAGACTTTGCCCGAAGCACTTCGGGGCCGAAGCGGAATTCTCGTCCAGCTGTTGTCATGGTAAGTTGATTCTGAGGTTCTTAAAAACGCTTCAAATTTTAGATACTAGAAGAATGGCGGACCATGAAGAAATTTACAAATGGATTGGCAGTTAAACCGTGCTGAAGTTGGTTGTAATATTTTAATCATGTATAGTATAGGCCAATGAATTACAATAGTCTTTGGCCCTGCACGACTTTTGATGGTTTGTCTAAGTTTCTTACTTTTCTCTTTCATTTTACCAATTTTCGCTATTTCTAAAAATCATAACTTTATTTCCCAAATGTTTTTCATTACCCCTACCTCTTTCATTTTTCTAAGACTTTTCAAATTATTTAACTATGCAACCCTCGTCCAAGCCAGTAACTTGAAGTAAGGGTCTAGCTCAATGGCGTGGTGCCCTATAAATCAAACGGGGCATTGCCGTTTTGCCACAAGATCCATCCCAGCAGATACGTACCTGCAAATATACCAAGGTCCTTTGCAGTTTAATTTCCTGTGACGTAATGTGTGCTATTGGCTGTTGGTCATGACTGCTAATATTGTGACAGCGTGACGACACACTCCATTTGACGCTACGTAAATGCCAGATGAGTAGGCCTAAACGTGCTAGGAGATAAGAAATCGGCGATTATATTAGTGACTACTGTTCAGCGCCTTTGTCAGATTCCTACAGAGGCGCTATATAAATGCTCAGATACACGCTTACTGCATCCTGCTTAGACAGCTTCATTCATGCCTCCGCTATAAGTACACAATCAGCTGATTCACTGCCATACTCTACCTTACCTCGACAACATATCTTAGCAAGATATACCTCAATTATTCCTAGTTTACCTTGCCTTAGTTGATCTCACCTTGCATCATGCCTAACCCCTTTGGATCTTGACCTGGAACCGATTTAACCCCCGCTTATCTATTATGTTTGACTAGGCGCCTGTGAATAAACCGGTTCCCGCGACTTCGCGTTTTGGGCGCTATAGAAATCTCAAGATTACGATAACGATTTTGCTACCATAACTTTACTTACCGCACTTTAAATTATATCACATATTTTTCTAATCGTACCTTTTCTTACTTTATCTTAGCATTCCTTACATTTATATGCCTTACTTCAGTGCTTCCCAAAGTGGTGGTCCGCGGACCGGTGCCGGTCCGCGAGGCCTCAATTGCCGGTCCGCAAACTGAGTCAAGAAACTGGTCAAATTGTCTCGGAATCAAGAAATGACTATTATATTTTAAAAAGTCGTAAAAAACAATTATTAGGCTAACAGTTAAAGGGCAATAGAGAAATGGAATTGGCTAAACATGCATTTTGATCAATTTGAATACATATTTGAAGAACCTATTTTAGGTGATCGAAAAACAGAAATAATTAATAAATTGGGCACCGGTCCTGATACAGTGGGAATATTCCTGCTGGTTGGTGACACTGAAAAGTTAATTCTGCCGGTCCGTGACACTGAAAAGTTTGGGAAGCACTGTCTTACTTTATATATATTTTCTAAGAAGCAGGTTGATCAAAGGACATGATGATAAAAACGACTGATAATTATCAGCGCCAACTGCATGGTGGAACTTCTGCGCCTGTTCGTTCCACTGACTAAAAACTTAGATTGAGGCTCGAACAATCCGCGGTGCTCCATAAAAGCTTCGCTGGAATAAGTTGCATAGCAACTTCCGCAATTAACTTCTTAGTCTTTCTTTGATCTTTTTCCGCAAGCGTTTGAAAACCATTCTTCTCGATCGTCGTTTGGTGTTGTCAGGTTGGGAGAGCTTCTCAGGTATATCTCTTCAAGTGGCTCTATATAAAGTTACGATAATGTATATTCTTGAAGTGGCGCTATATAAATTTACGATTACGATTACGTTCTGATTCATGTGGGATTTCTTTTCCCCAGGCTGTTTTCCTCTTCCCATGATTGCTCTTCTGAACTGCACCCGCTTGACCACCCGGACTGCGAGGTGCATCTTGGTGTCACTTGGCTGCAACCATCGAATGACGCCTAGGGGTTTATCTTTATGCTACGGAAGTCACTTGATTTGATTAAACATGAGATTAGATTTGATTGGTTCGGTTAGATTGATAGTCGAGTATACGCTGACTTAAACGTCCATTTTATGGTGAAAACACTTGATATGCAGTCTTTATTTGTTTCATGTAGAAAGTGGTTGCGGATAACAAAAGACAATTATAATCCTTTGTTATTCTCTGAAACTAGTCAGCATACTGTCCGTACATCTTACTCTATCTATCTATGAGTGGAACTCCTGCTAAGCATTCCTCTTCGAAACGGGTTACGCACCATATATATAGACTTCCATCCTATGGTGAACGGATCTTCTGCAAAATGACCTTTCGGCATGATTCAACTACGCAGTTGATCATTGACTACAGCATTATACACCGGTGCCTTATAAGGAGTTATTATTATTATTATTATTATTATTATTATTATTATTATTATTATTATTATTATTATTATTATTATTATTATTATTATTATTATTAGTATTAGTGGTAGTGGTAGTGGTAGTGGTAGTGGTAGTGGTAGTGGTAGTGGTAGTGGTAGTGGTAGTGGTAGTGGTAGTGGTAGTCGTAGTCGTAGTGATAGTGGTAGTGGTAGTGGTATAGTGGTAGTGGCAGTGGCAGTGGCAGTGGCAGTGGCAGTGGTGGTGGTGGTGGTGGTGGTGGTGGTGGTGGTGGTGGTGGTAGTGGTAGTGGTAGTGGTAGTGGTAGTGGTGGTGGTAGTGGTAGTAGTAGTAGTAGTAGTAGTAGTAGTAGTAGTAGTAGTAGTTGTGAGTGGTAGTGGTAGTGGTAGTGGTAGTGGTGGTGGTGGTGGTGGTGGTGGTGGTGGTAGTAGTAGTAGTAGTAGTAGTAGTAGTAGTAGTAGTAGTAGTAGTAGTAGTAGTAGTAGTAGTAGTAGTAGTAGTAGTAGTAGTAGTAGTAGTAGTAGTAGTAGTAGTAGTAGTAGTAGTAGGAGAGCGGCGACGGCGGCGGTGGCAGCAGAGGCAATTAAATTTGTAACGCGAGCACAGGCTCACCGAAATGTGAATCTGAGACGCGGATAGTCAGCCGCCAGGAGAAGATGCAGTTGGATATCCAAAGTACTTGAAAGCCAAGGAAAAATAATGAATTTGAGCCGCTTTTTTTAAGGAAGGAGGTGAATTTGAGCTACAAAGAGAGAGTGGCAGTCAATTCCATTGTTTGGGCAGGGGCAGGAATGCACGAGAGCCCATAACTGTTCTGAATCGTGACTCAGCTAAAAGACCCGTAATCCTGGAGGATGGATGTAACTCATGTAAGGAGTTAGTTTAGTGATTGAAGGTAGGGAGGTGTGCTGTAATGTGGGCTTTGTAGGTCACACAGACCAGGTTACTGTTGACTTACTATAGTGTTTTGTATTAAGTAATTTGATTGCAAATAAAGTGAAATTTAAAAGTCAATGTTTTCAAGACCACTGTTGTTTGAGTTAGAAAACACAGGCATTGGCCATATGTATCTACACATCTGTGTATGTGTGTGCCTATGTAGGTCTATCTCTGTAAGCGTGTATGTATACATGTACGGCGCATGTGTCAAATTGGCATCGGTTGAAAAAGATCAGGAGGGCGAGAAGACGTTCATACTTTATTCGGCGTTCGGACGAGGAGAGTAACAGACGACTGGCGTAGAAATTGGTTGACAAACGACGATCCCTGGACTTAATGGTTGGCCATCGCAACACAGCGTTTCTTCCGCAGCTGAACAATCTATATTCATTCAGGAATCCATGATCATATTTACTCCGCCCGATGCCTGTCAATTACCGACCGACGTTCTGGTTTATTACGGCAGTTCTACCGTCCGCCGGATGGTTGGCAATTTTAGATGGCGTCCAAGGAGCGTCGCCCACCCGCCCCACCGTCATCCGTCACAGCCCTCCCCATGGTTAACCCACGGATTTCTCCTCCTCTTTCTTTACTTCCATTCAGTTTCCCTATTGCTCGTCACCTCTTCTGTCGCCCTCTTTGTCTGTTTCTGTCTCTCTCTGTATCTCGCTTATATCTTCTACTGGAGTCAGTTTGCTTTAATATAATGGCTGTCTCTGTAGATCTGACTGTCTGTATGACTGTCTGTCTGACTATGACTATTTATCTCTCCATCAATATCTCAACCAATCGCTCAATCATTCTCTCTCGCTTTCAATCAATGAATCAATTAATTGAATCAATGAATGAATGAATCAATCAATCAATCAATCAATCAGTCAGTCAATCAATCAATCCTCAATCAATCAATCTCAATCTCTCAATCGAATAATCTCTCAATCAATCAATCAATCAATCAATCAATCAATCAATCAATCAATCAATCAATCAATCAATCAATCAATCAATCAATCAATCAATCAATCAATCAATCAATCAATCAATCAATAATTCAGTCATTCATCAAGCAATAAATCAATCAGTTAGCCTGGTCAATCATCATTCTGTCTATCTATCTATTGATCTTTCTACATTTGTCTGTCTGTCGGCCTGCCTATCTATCTAAATATCTATCCATCTATCCATCTATCTAAATCTCTATCCATCTATCCATCTATCTAAATATTTATCCATCTATCCATCTATCTAAATATTTATCTATCCATCTATCTACCAATCTGTCTGTCTGTCTGTTTCTGTCTGTCTATCTGTCCATCCAGCCAACCACTTGCCCACTCACCCATCGAAACACCCATGCACCAACCCATCCACCCATCCATCCGTCCCTCTGTTTGTCTACCTATCTATTCCTCCTCCTCTCTCTCTCTGTCTGTGTGTTACCTTGCCTGTATGTCTGTATTTCTAAGTCTGTTGTTGTTGTTTCTCCTGTGTCTCTGCCATTGACTTTTCAGGTCATTCCGACGCAGGCCTCCATTCCCCTTCCAGTAATTCCTCTCGTATCCGACCATTTACCAAACGTGGCACATCGCATACATTTCCCTCACGGTCCATTGCACGACGAATCTGCAAGACGAGCCTCCATGTGTCTTATCATGCAGAAGAATCAGACCACACTGCAGGCATTACCATCTTACTACTGGCTATATATATATATATGTATGTATGCATATGTGTATGTATGTATGTATGTGTGTATGTGTGTATGTATGTACGTATGTAGCACACACTAGGGAATGCAAACCCGAGGCCTTTTTTCGAAACCCGGGTTTCGGGTTTGACGGCCGTAAAAACCCGGGTAACCCGGGTAACCCGGGTTTGGATAGGTTCACAAATTGTATGTGATAAATATTATTACTCTACAATTTCTTGCGATAAGAACAACGTCATCGTAAGCAGCTGCAAGTCCAAAGTTCTCCAACAGTCAAGAATTTGCATAAAAAGAAAACTTTAGAAAAATCGTGATAGAAGTTGATTCGTATAAGTAGTGTTTTCCTAGAAAAACGGTTCTGGAACTGAACAAATTCAGAACAATTATGGAAGACATTGCAAGGGTTCCGAAGGGCTAATCCTGAGCCTCTTATTTTATAATATCTTAAATATCAATAAACACTGAAAACGCTTAAATTAAATTAAAGTAACTAAATAGTTTTTTATTAAAAATTAAAGTGAATTAAATAATTTTTAACACCTTGAAAAAGTTCACGGAACTCTATTCCGGAGCGTTCTTGTCTGAAAGAAACATTGCATGCCTATAAGAAGAATTGTCAAATGACGCCTTAAATCTACATCGCAGCTTCAAGCCCTGCCATTGCCAGCCCATTTGCTTTCAGAAGATAATTAGTCATCTTTACTCTGCAACCCAATTTGGCAGAACCAGAACTTACTGAAGAATTATGCTGCGTGGGAACCATCGCAGCCTGTGATTGTGCTTTGACTTGGAGGCCTACCATCTTTGGCTTCGTCAGAACAAGGGTCACCAGCGTCCTTGTGTTTGAGCAAGTTTATCTTACTTGGACTAGAGACGAATATGCATGCTTCTTGTTGCACCGCCTGCAATTTTCAGTTGCGATTTACATGAAAGGCATTGAGCCGTCTGGCTCTCGGAATCGCGAACGAAATGTTACCAACCACCACTCTTTACATGTGCTGATATAGATATTGTTTGGATTTGTGTCTTAAGTTACTAAATTTAAATAAAAACAGTTTTCCTCTAGGCCTATTATTTACGAATTCGAAGCTACGACGCCGACAAAGTCAATGAACTCAACATTAGTCACTGGTGTGTGAATCTGAAGCCACTCTCATAGAAAGTCACCAATAAAGATATGAAATCAGCCGATAAATAAGTAGTTAGAAGCAGTATTACGTAACCCGTTACCGACCACTGTAATCGTTATATATCCGTTACCGACCACTGTAATCGTTATTATATCCATTACTCTGCATTTGTGAGTTTCACAGCGTGAACGACGGTGAGAGTGACAATTTTCAAACCCGTCAAACCCGGGTTTCAAACGTTCAAACCCGGGTTTCGGGTTTGAAAAAAAAAAGGTAACCGGGTAACCCGGGTATCAAAAATCCGGGTTTGCATTCCCTAGTACACACGTATGTATGTATCTATGTATGTATGTTGAATTGAATTGAATATGTATGTATCAGACTTGGATTGTCTCGAGACGTCTTGAGCTGGGTTTTCGATGTCTCCATGTCTCGGACCCCACTGTCTCGGTCTCGGTCTCGAGGTCATTTCTTGACTTTTTAAAACTGTCTCGAAGCGAAAATCTTGTTCTCTTGTAGAAGCTGTCTCCATTGTTCTGGCGCAAACTGTCTTTAGTTCTGAACTTCTGACAGTATCGCGCTATAAAAGTGTCCTGTGCCGAACGGATAGAGTCTAACTAAGCAAACCGGAATTTTAGAAAAGCTGTGTTTTTGTTAACAGATATTGAGAAGAGCAGTTTTAAGTTTGTACTTTAGGCTATAGTGTTTTATTTCAAATTTCTAATAGCCTATCTATCAGTGCAAATATCTTAAAATGTCTCATAAAGAACCTGAAATAGTTAAATTTGCATTCACGCGATTTGCCGTTTGTGTAGAGCTAACATTAGCGAAACGCTTAGAACATCATCTAGTTTCTCAAGGTGAGTGATGTGACTTTTGTCGCTAATAATTATATGGAATTGTTTTAACTTTCAGAATCATTTAGAAGGTTTCAGAATGGCTTAAATATCTAATTTCTTTATAGTTTATACTATTCAGGTGATCGGCTGATTTCAGTGACTTGTCCCTGGCATTAGACTTCAAAAGTTGAGAGAAAAATTGTTTCGGGATTTGGGACCAATGTGCATTTCACTAGTTTGAACTGTCTTGAACTGTCTCAAACCTTGTGTCTCGTCTCGGTCTCGGTCTCGAACCCCCTGTCTCGGTCTCGGACCCTACTGTCTCGGTCTCGGTCTCGAATTTTATATCTCGAATACAAGTCTGGTATGTATGTATATGTATGTTTTATGTATGTGTGTGTACATCTGTCTGTCTTATCATCCAGGTATCTATCAATACATCTATACGTGAAACTCTAAGTGTCAGTCTGCCTGCTTGTGAATGTAAGCATGTAAACATGCGCACAAATTGTATGATCTATAATACTAGGCATAGTCACTACTCGCTACCCTATTGTTGCATCTAGCTAGGACCCTGTGTTCCAGTGTGGCTTGTGAACATAGTTCCTGGTGATACCAGGCCTTGCTTTCCGAATGAACGATGAAGAGATAATTGTGTGGGTGCAATTTACGAGCAGCGGACTGGGGTGGGGGAAGGGATGGGGAGAAATAAATGCATAGTTTTTGGACGCAAATTGTGAGAAATAATATGACGATGCATCATCGTATAATGGAAAGGCTTGTTAATGGAAAGTTATTTGGGTTTCTGTGTCTGCTCCTATACCTGTCTCTTTGTCTGTCCTTCTACCCGTCTCTGTGTCTGTCCCTTTATCTGAATCTTTGTCTGTCCCTCTACCTGAATCTTTGTATGTCCCTATACCTGTCTCTGCCTATCCTATATCTGTCTCTTTGTCCTTCTACCTATCTCTTTGTCCTTACACCTGTCTCTTTGTATGTCCCTTACACCTGTCTCTTTGTCCTTCTACCCGTCTCTGTGTCTGTCCCTTTATCTGAATCTTTGTCTGTCCCTATACCTGTCTCTTTGTCCTTCTACCTATCTCTTTGTCCTTCTACCTATCTCTTTGTCTGTCCTTCTACCTGTCTCTTTGTCCTTCTGCCTGTCTCTTTGTCTGTCCCTCTATCTGTGTCTTTGTCTTTCCCTCTATCTGTCTCTGTGTCTGTCTGTGCCTGTCTTCCCCTTTGTAACTTTCTGTTCCTTTGTTCTGTCTGCGTGTTTTTTCCTGTGTACTTGTCTTTCTTTTTGCTCATCTTTTTTTCATTATATCCTTTCTATTTCTCTGCATGTCTGTCTGCCTGCCTGCCTGTCTGTGTCTGCTTGCCTTAATGCGTGTCTGTCTGTCTGGCCGCTTGCCTGCTGGTCTGTCTGTCTGCCTTCCTGCCTGTATGTATGTCTGTCTGTCTGTCTGTCTGTGTGGCTGTCTGGCTGCTTGCCTGTTTGTCTGCCTGCCAGTAGTGTGTCTGCCTTTCTGTCTGTCTGTCTGTCTCATTGTTGTGGTTTCGCCGGCGCATTCCCTCCGGACTAACAATGGAAATTGATTCCACTAATTTCTCAGCTCAGCCCCTGATGCGGTATAGCCTCCTCCTGTGTTGAATGCCAAGTCGCTGCTAATCGTCTCTCCTACATGTGTTGTTCATACACTGCAGGCATCATGCATAGGAACACATGGCCTCCTCCTGCTTTTCAGGCTTCTAATAAATACGACCGCTTTATACACATGCTATGCTATACATGCATATAAATATATCCACCTATACACGGTTACATAGATCTCTATGCATACATTTAGTCTGCACACACAGATATATAAAAGCATTCATGCATACATAGTATATAAAGTCATACATAATTATATAGGCTACCTACATAATTATGTGAACATACACAGCATATACATACATGTATATATATATAGCGTACATACACACATAGAATCGTGGACTGTACATCAGTGGCGTAACCAGGTCTTCCATAAAATTACGCAGTTTTGAAGAACTGTGAGGGGAGGGGTCTGGGGAGGGGGCTGTGCCCTCTCCCCAGGGTAAGAAAAATTTTCATTTAGGGGTTTGTAATGGTGCATTTTGAAGACCAACTTTTGATTCAAAGTAATAACATTTTACATAAGTTCTTTGGAAAATTATAATTATAATTTCATAATTTGATTTTTTAAAATGGGTTCAGCTGCAAAGTCCCAGCAACCAACGTAGACTAGAAACAGACAGACTCATCAAAGCAATTAACTAAAGCATAAGAAAATAAATTTATTTGTTGGTTTGTAATGGTCCATTTTGGAGACAATCTTTTTGGTTAAAAGTAATAACATTTAACATCAGCTCTTTGGCAAATTATGATTCATTCATTCATTACAGAGATTTACATAGCGCCCCTTCAAGATTATCTACTTAGGAGCGCACCCGACCCAACTCCGAAGTCCGAACAGTCTTGAAGTTAGAATAGAACGTGATCTGAAGGGCTCTCGGCATTAGGCGTAGTGCCAAAGGAAGCCCATTCCAGATTGCAGGCCAGCAACAGAAAAAGCACGGCGCTGCAGAATAGAAGTCCGCGACCGGGAGACAAGAACCTCAGCCTGCCTAGAAGAGCGAGGAGAACCACGGTGCTGGATGCTGAGGGTGGTGCTCCTGTAGATAAACAGAGACCACATCAGCGCCAGACCAAGGAAGAGATCCGGTAAGCGATCCACTGTGGGAAAGGAAGCCAATGCAAGACATCCCGCATATAGTCAGTAACATGGCGGAATCTTGGGATGCAACCAATATAGCGTGCCGCCGAGCGTAAGACCCGAACCAAGCACCCAACCCGAGTCGCCGGAAAACCCACGCAGAGGGCGCTGCAATAATCAAGACGGGAAACAACAAAGAAGTGGATAAGCATTAAGGCAGCATTAAAGGTTAAGGAACGGAAGACCTCTCTAAGCTGACGCAGCTGCCAGCTGGTATACACAATCGCGGCATAGCAGGCTGATATGCCGCGTGAACGTTAGTTCTTGGTCTAATGTGACACCAAGGTCCCGGACAAAGGATGAGAAAGCAATGGCGTACGGAGCTGAAATGCCGCCCGGGGCGACGGCCCAAAATGCTGCCCTTGGCCACTTAATTTTGGATATGTTATTTTCTCTAAGAGATTGCAGTTTTCATGACGATCGTCGATCTCATTACATACACGCCTATAATTTTATTTTATAAAGTTGATAGCCTGCCCACCGGATTTATCAATTAATTTGATTTCTTGCCACTGTGAGAAAGTGTACAATAAAGTGTACAACCTAGCCGCACGACATTCTGCCACAATAATGTCTCGAACTCACAGGCCACACAGGTGGATCAGCTGATTTTTGAATCAACATGACTTCCTACTGGGTTTTGCGTGGACCAGATGACATATAATTTAGCTTACGATGAATTTTAATCTATAGTGTCGGTCTGTGATCAAAATTTCAGAAGTGCCACGAAATTTGCAGAGTCTTCACTATGTCGGCGAAGGGAAATGTTTTACTGACTGTACAGTAATAAAGTCTGCACATTAGAAATTCAACGAATAATAGTAATCTAGAATGTCAAAAATATGTAATCTAATATCGGTTAAAAAATTTGAGAGCTGCTAAAATCTTTACGCAGTTGCGTAATTGCGTAATACTAGTTACGCGCCTGATGTACATACACACATATATATTATATATACATACATATATACATACATGCATAGATTGATATACATTTATATACGGATATATATATATATGCATGTATGTATTGTATACAGACATGCGTGGATACATGCCTGCTTACTCATAATGCATTTTATCTGTAGATGTATAGATAAGGAAATAATTAAACTGTTCGTGTCTGCGTCTGGATAAGGTGTGGATTTTCGAGGCAGGAGTCGCAGGCTGGATAAAAACACGAACTAGTATATACATATACATAAATATATATAATATATATACTAGTTAAAATATATATAAGCTGATATATATATATATATATATATATGTAATGGCAGGCCCTTTGGTTGGTTCTTCGCGGCACTTGATGTGGTTGTGCATTGATTTTGTAGCACTTGTGACGCCTGCTGGACGAACGTCATTCATCTCGAAAGAAGCGGACCAGCCACCCGCCACCCACCAGCGCCACCTCCGTCGGTCCATCCTCCGTCGGCCCATCTTCCGTCGGCCCATCCTTACCCTGCCTCCTCTCACCCGTCGACCAGCATCCAAGCCCATTGCCGAGGAAGAGCAGGCGTAGGAGGACAACGAAGACCAGGAGTAGGAGGAAGGGAACAGTAGGCGGAGAAGGAGGAGGAGAAAGAAGATAAGTGCATAGGACACAGGAAGAGGAGTAGGACGAGGTGAAAGAGGGATAGAAGGAAGAGGAGAAGGAAAAGGAGAAGAAAGAGGAGAAGAAAGAGGAGAAGGAAGAGGAAAAGGAAGAGGAGAAGAAAGAGGAAAAGGAAGAGAAGAAGGAGGAGGAGCGAGCTATAAGAGGAGGGGACGAGTAAGAGCAACAATTATATAGGAGAGCAAGAGGAGCAGAGGAAGAGGAGGAGCAGAGGAGGAAAACCAGGAGGAGGAGGAGGAGGAGGAAGAAGAAAAGGAGGAGGAGGTGCTCTCGGCCTTTATTAGGCGCCAGCAGATTGAGGATTGCGATTTGTCATCGACGACGAGTGATCTGGGCGTCATCGTTGGATCAAGTGTTTTGCCGACGGCGGTGATGTCGACGGGGGCGGCGAAGAGGACCCGCCCAGTGGCCCCTTCGGCTCCACCAGCGCCCATCGGGGACGGCATCGAGCCAACGACGACCGTCACCAGTCGTCAGGGGTGTTGCGGGAAGGGCGGCGGCGGCGGGAGTGGGCGCGGCTGTTGTAATCGCTGCCTTGAGAAGTGCGTCGTCTGCACAGCCACCCTGACGAGGGTCTGTCTCATCATTCCGAATCTTGTCTTCCTTGTAAGTCACAGCAACGAGCTTTGCCGGAAATTAACGGCAATTCTCGGAAACTGCCGAAGCATGATGTAGTGTTTTACAGACGAGTTATATTTGTAGCTCGTCTAACATACAAACAGTAATCACGTGGCCTGTGTGTGTTTGTGTTTGTGTGTGTGTATGTGTGGGTGGGTGTGTGTGCTTGTGTGTGTCTGTCGTCTTCTAGCACATTGCTAATTGCACTTTTTATTGTCGTTGTAATTGTAAGAGGAGTTACAAAACACTAATATAGCACCTCTTTAATTTAACTCTTAGAGGCGCCATCGTAATGTAATTTTTGGAATTCTGCCGTATACAGACAGAACTGAGATGGTATCGTATCTCGCAATCTCGCTTCTACAGATCACATCGATGGTTGATTTATTTGTACTGTCATTTGTCAACTTCAACTTTTTCTAATCTTTTTTCCGAGTCTTGTTATATTTTCGGTTGAATACTGTCTGCCAGACTGCCAGACTCTATCTAGTGTAGTCTTGGTTTCCTTTATCTCTTTCCTTACACTGTCTATCCAGAGTAGTCCTTTGTGTTTCTTTCCGTATACACTGTCTATCCAGCTACGGTTGTGGTTTCAGCCATAATTGAATATAGTTAAAAGGAGTGACCCTAATTAAGCGGGGCTTGTGCCCCTTTTCGTTTCCGCTGTTCCCTAGCCAATGTACCGATATAGTCAAGTTATAATTGTTATATGCATTGTGCTTCTGGGAAATGAAAGTTTGTCAGTTGTCAGTTGTCATTTGCGTCTCTTTCTTTGCATTACTGTCTTGAGTTTTGCCTGTAATGCACTGCAGAGGCGAAACTCTGTACATAACTGTGGGATGGGGGACCAATTTTTTCGGGGGCCTAATTTTTGCATTTTCGGGGGACAGATAGGCCCAGTCAAAAATCTGAGGGACAGTCCCCCTCTGTCCCCCATGATTTAGGCCACCGATGCACTGTAAGGATGAAGTCAGCTGGCATTAAGGTAACATGACCACACACACCATCGGTGTGTCGGCTGAACGATTTATCCAGCCGAGTCGTTTTCCATAACTCTTATGTTTTATGCACGGAGTTGGCAGTCACATTATAGACCCAGCTCCACTGAGGCTCCACAATTACCCGAGTCCCGACAGGATGTGTCAGTCGGTCAGTCGGTCCGCCACGTGTTCTGTATTCTTCGTCGGATAGGAGTGGACCAGATTCACCAGAATGGCGTACGTTTGGGTCCCTTGTTTCGTTCCTTTGTGTTGCTGTGTATGTTGCTGTTTGCCCCTGTCCGTGTGTGTGTATGTGCGTGTGTATCTGTCTTTACGTGTCGGTGTACTGAGGGTTTTGGTCCGTTTGTGTTTTCGTGTCGCTTCATATCATGGTTTATTACTCGTAGGGGAGACCGGGGCATAATGGGATACCGGGGCATAACGGGAAACTTGAATATCATCCGTCTTATTCACTTTTAATTGCGTTATCAATCGGAAGTAAAACATCTTTGAAGGTGAAGGAAAAAGGCATTGCGATATCGACAAGTCTTGCTAATTTTATGACCAAAACAAGATTTTCAGGGTGTCCGAAGTAAGGTACGTTGATAATTCAAAGCTTTTCTAGAAATAGTGGAGCTATATTAAATTTAGCTTATACGATGAATATTTAGCGTAATATATAAAGCCACATATCCCCATAAGAAATTTGTTGGAAGTTCAGTATATTTTGTCAAAATGGCGGGTTTACTATATTGGCCGTTTGGGGCATAATGGGATACAGATATCCCATTTTGCCCCATGTTATGATTCGACAGCTGCTTATTTTTGTGAGGCCTATTTTGTAATAAAAATGTGTTCACTATTAATGCGTAGAAGAGTGACTCATATAGCCTAATAGGCCAAGTGATAGTTTTCCGAAATTTCAGATGATTTAGATATGGAAAAGAAAGTAAGACAGCTGTATCGTTCAGACAAAACTCGATATGAAGTTGTCAGCTATGGCAGGCGCCATTGATGAAGTAGGCTACAAAGTGGAAGATTTGGGTTGCATGCAGCAAGTAGAGAATCACCCTCCTGGTGAAATTCAACTGAGCCATGGGCCAATGAAGTCGCTGCCACCAATATCAAATCAGCCAAGGCATCGTATGGGTCCAGAAATAAGGTCATCAAAAAAAATTGGGGGAAAAGTTGGCCATGACAACTCTGTGTAAGAAAAGCTAACTGCAGGAGAGTTTGGTCACAATGCCTAAACTGGACAAAGAAGCTATAAAGAAACTTGTCAATCCTTTTTTAACAACTGCTTGACGGCTAAAATGTCTGATGTATTCGATTACATGACAAAGTAAAAATATCATGAAAAACAAGTAACAGTGTACCAAAAAAGGCAAAAGATAATGAACTGTGATAATCTTGTAGATTATGATGATACAAATGAGTGTCTTTACTGTTGTGAGTCGTTCTCTGATGAAGGCTGGATCAGATGTCAGATGTGCTTGAAGTGGGCACACTACAGCTGTGCTGGTGTAAACTAATATGTTATCAAATTTGTGTGTGGCCTCTGCAAGTAACAGCTTGGAGTACGTTTTATCAAAGCAGGGAAGTCTGACCTCATAACGGAATAATTTGAATGATTTTTTAATTTAAAGTTTACTGTTATGATGCTGTAATTAAAATGCTGTTCATGGTTCATGTTAAACAGTTAGTTTCAATAAGTTCAAAGTTACAGTTTGTCAAGCTATAAAGTTTTTATTCTGGCCTATATTCCCTCTTTTAGATGATACTTATCACGGAGCATACTAGAAAAGTATATCCCATTTTACCCCTTAGGGTGGGGCATAATGGGATTTTTGGACACATTAGTAGGATAGCATTATCTTCAGTCTGGGTGATGCTTAAGTGGATTAATCTAATCTATGCTGTACATTAGGTGTGCTGGCATAGCCTGAGTGCAAGAAAACCCTGAATGTGTATTAACTATATGGGGTAAATTTCAAAGTGCCTTAAGTATCCCATTATGCCTCGGTCTCCCCTAATATGGAAGCATAGGACTATACCTATGCGCCTGTGAAGTGTGAACCCCCGACCTCTCGATTGACAGTCCAGCACACTAACCACTACACTATCGAACGAACCAAACTGAACAGTTCTGTAGCGCCCACATTGTAACGATCGTCTCATCTAAGGACCTAAGCAACTTTTCGAAATAACAGAAATTGTTGTCTTCTAATTCTTCTGGTCAGCTGTTCGGTGGGACCCTCATCGGCCTTGGCGTCTGGATGAGGGCTGACCGCGAGTCGTCCTTCTACCTCGAGGTCCTTCGAACGCTTCCAGCCAGTCCTCTCATCACCTTCGACAAGGTCCCGGTCGTCATCATCGCCGTCGGAAGCTGCGTCGCCATCTTGAGTTTTCTCGGCTGCTGTGGCGCATGCGCAGAAAGCATCTGCTTCCTCTGCATCGTAAGACCATCACTATCATCATCATTCTCATCGTCGTCTTCATCATCATCATCATCATCATCATCATCATGCATCATCATCATCATCATCATCATTATATCATCATCACCGTCATCATCATCGTCATCATCATCATCATCATCATCATCATCATTATATCATCATCACCGTCATCGTCATCATCATCATCACATCATCATTATCATCATCATCATCATTATTATCATCATTATCATCATCGTCGTCGTCGTCGTCATCATCATCATCATCGTAGTAGTCATCATCATCACCATCATCATAGTCATCATCATCATCACATCATAATCATCATTATATCATCATCACCGTCATCAACATCATTATATCATCATCACCGTCATCGTCATCATCATTATTGTCGTCGTTATTATTATTATTATTATTATTATTATTATTATTATTATTATTATTATTATTATTATTATTATTATTATTATCGTTGTTAATATCACTATAACTACACTGTGAGCCATAAAAAACCGGGCCACTTTATGTTTAGCTATATCGCGGTCGGTATTTTAAATTTTTTTATAGTTTTTGTGTCGTTTGAAAGAAAAATTAAATCTCTACGATTTACTTATTTACTTGCGCGGATGACGTCATATCCGTTTCGCAGCATAATGTAAATAAAGTTGATGGTTGAAAATTTGAGTTAAAATTTTAAAATGTTGAGTTTTGAGGATAAAATTTTAATTAAAAATCTGCGGGAATGCAAAAATTATTCTTCTAGACGATTAATTAAGGAGTTTCCGAACAAGAATTGGAAAAGAAAAACATTAGATGACTTTCTGCGAAAGTTGAGAACTACCGGTTCAGTTGAACGCGCTGCGGGAAGTGGTCGGCCAAAATCGTCGCGAACTGAAGATAATATCGCCGCCGTCAATGAATTGGTTCAGAGCCAGGAAGACAAGCCTAAAACACATCTTTCAACCAGACAAATCGCGAGAGAGCTGAATCTTACACAAATGACGGTCAGACGCATTATTCATAACGATTTGGAACTGAAATGCTTAAAAAGACGACGGGCTCAGGAACTGACCACCGCTAATCGTCAATCTCGTTTGGTACGAGCTAGACAATTGCTGCAGCGTTTCTCAGTATCGGATGTCGGTTTCATTTTCTTCACTGATGAAAAGTTATTTACAGTTGCTGCGCCGTCAAACACTCAAAACGATCGTCTTTATGTGCCTCGTTCAGTGTCAAAGAAACAGATTTCATCAGACCGTCTGTTGCGTACCAGGACAACATTCAGCAAGTCGCTCATGGTTTCCGTGGGAATTTCGAAACTCGGTCGCACAGAGCTTATATTCGTTGACCCGGGAGCCAAAATCAATGGCCAATATTATCGAGACGTGATGCTAGCACAACATTTGTTGCCACAAATGCGCCACATTGCTGGCGACATGTTCATTTTCCAACAAGATTCAGCTCCGGCGCATCGGGCTCGTGAAACAATTGAGTATCTGTCTCGCAATGCACCATACTTCATAGGGCCAGAGATGTGGCCACCCAATTCGCCTGACCTAAATCCACTCGATTATTCCATCTGGTCCATTATGGAACAGCGCGTGTACCAACAGCGCATTCAGAACACTGATGAACTTCGGCAGTGTCTCGTATCCGTCTGGAACGATCTGGAACACCATCTTATTGACACTGCAATTGATCAGTGGCGACGTCGCTTGGCAAAATGTGTACGTGAAAAAGGAAGTCATTTTGAACACAAACTTTAAACAAATAAAGGCACTGAAGAATTGTTTACATTTAAGTAGTAAAAATGCAGCATTTATCGATTCTCACGTGTTTTTAGTGTCTTCAGTTTCGCAAGACAAGTTTAGCATACATGTAGGACTAAATCGATAATGTTTATTTCTGCTCTTTAGAGTATTGATTCCTGTTTAAAATAATGCAAAAAGTGTAAAAATCGATAAAGAAATGACAGAGATATAGCTAAACATAAAGTGGCCCGGTTTTTTATGGCTCACAGTGTACTACTACTGCTGCTGCTGCTGCTGCTGCTGCTACTCTTTATTCTATTCAATCGGTGGTTGTATTTTGAAGCCCAGATGATGTTGAAACATGCTACATGCTCGTATATACGGAAACATTAGAGTATTGTATAGGTCTAAGGTTAGTCTAACATTAATTGGTTGCAGATATGATATATGAGATATTATTGTACCTATGTTTTAGCTATTTTGGAAGCTATTTTTCATGTATGTATGTATGTATGTATGTATGTATGTATGTATGTATGTATGTATGTATGTATGTATGTATGTATGTATGTATATATGTATGTATTTATTTATGTATGTATATGCACTTTTAATATCCTTTGTTGTCCTTTCATTGTTGTCCTAGTGATAGTTGATTATATCGTAGGCCTTTTTTCTTTCCAGTACATGTTGTTGCTCGTCATTTTGTTACTCACGGAAGTGGTCCTTGGAATCGTCGTCGTTGCTATGCGAAACCAGGCAAGTCCAAATCATCATCGATTTCATCATCATAATCGTCATCATCACCGCTGATTACAGTTATCCTTATCACCGATTATTACCTAATCTTTATTGGCTATATATGATCTGACTCTAACATGAATCATGATCATACCGTATCATCGATCCTGATCTTGCCTTAATGACAAGTTAATGTGGATCATATTTCTACTTTAATCAAAATGTTAACTTCACATCAATCATGATCTTAATAATTAGACCTCTCACGAACTGATCTTAACAATACAATGTAATACAATTAGAAATTTATAGCGTGCTTTAACAAGACATGAAGACAAGTCTTGGACGAGAGCGCGTTGCGCTGTCTTCTTAGCCATAGTGTAATGAGAATGGATGAGTTTTTAATTTTGATTTGAACGCAGTCGAATTGAACGCAATCGAGACCGACCAGGAGCTGATTCTGGCACGCAATTTTTCCACCAAGTTTGGTGACCCCATTCCGTGTAGACCATAACCATAACCATAACCATAAATTTTATTGAACCCAAGTGTAAAACAACGAAAAGCAAGTACAGAAGAGAAAAAAACAGACAAGCAACAAGGGGATCAAAAGAAATACGACCCTAAAGGACCTAGATCCCGCTAATGGGCCACCTGTAACAAAGGCAAATTTTTTTGCAGAACAATTGAAACACAAGTATGAGATATAACATAGTAATTCTTAACTATAGTAGTTAACTAAGACTAACAAATTTAATGAGCACTATTATAGGTGATAAGATGTAGGAGCGCCGCGTGTTGGCTGCTCGTGTGCAGGACTGCAGGTGTTCTTCAGATTTACCGCGCATTCTCTGTTGCTGGACCTAGGTGTTGGAACAATCTTCCACCTTCAATCCATTCAGCAACATCCTTGGAGTCATTTAAGTCCAGACTCAAGACACATTATTTCAAGTTGGCGTATCCTGACTGAGTGTTTTATCGTGTCAAAGCGCCCTTGTAACGGCATGTGCCGTGTTACGGCGCTGTAGAAATTGTCGTATTGATCATCATCATCATCATCATCATCATCATCACGATGAGACCGTAGTCTAATTTTGAACAGATAGTTAATATAGTTGTACACGCGTTCCCACCTTGAAGGTGAATCCACTTGTCAATGGAAATCTCAATGACAGTCGTGTTGCCTGGATTGCAGATACTAGTGAGGCTAGAATCAACTATGCAAAATCAGATCAAGTTCGAATACAGCGCCACTGAGTTGCGGCCACAAATTGATAATCGAACAACGTTCGTCCATCATTTTACAGAGGCCTGGGATGAAATGCAAATAGAGGTAGGCACTACCAAGTACCAAGTGTTTCATCTGTCCCTTTATTTCTTTGTTCTTCAATCATTTAACCGAGGCGTGGGATACAGTGCACATAGAGACCGGCACTACCCACTATTTTATCTGTTCATTAATTTCCGTCCATTAATTTCTTCCGTATAGAGCAGGTTCGCGGTATCCGGTTTGGGAACCACTGATCTACCGAATAGTTTAAGCAGTCCAATTACGTCTGTATTAGCTACTGCTATGGGCCAGTGTCACTTTATTTTAATCAATCTACAGTTTAGAGTAAAATCTAACGGAGTCTGTACTCCTACAGTAGTTCCATTCGTCCAGTATTTACTGATGAAGTAGCCCCCAGTCTCTCTAATTAAGGCCACGGGTGCCTAAAACCAGTGGAGGCGCCAGGATTTCAGGTTTGGGGGGCTAAAGCTCCAAGCCCTTCCCTTTTGTCCCCTCCTCCCTGTGATTTGCAGTGATTTCCCACTTTTATTGGGGGCTAGCTGAGCCGCAGTTAGGGGGGGCTAAGCCCCCCTATCCCATCTGGCGCCGCCACTGCCTATAACATTGTCTTCATTACCTAATAATTATAATCTTTTCCGTCATCAGCGTAATCAGCATAATTAATAACAACAATAGCAGCACCCATAGCAACGACGTTATCGTCATTAACACCATCATCATCACCACTACCATAACCTTCTTCACACTCCTTTCTTTTCTTCACAGTTGCAGGTCCTTTCATCTGGAACCTCTCTACCTTCACATGTTCGTAGCTCTCCTATCGAGAGTCTTTCGCTTTAAGACTGAAAACTTCCCTCTTCCAGTCCACTTAAGCTTTTATTATTTGCCCAGCTTCAATGTGCACTTCTGAACTTCGCAAGGAGGGTCTATTTACTAAGTTCCATTTGTATTCTATTGTATCGTTCGTCAGATCTCTTCTTCGTCTTCACATTCTCTGCTTTCATCACCGTCAGCGTCGCATCCATCTTCATCGTCATGATCACTAACCGTATCATGATCATTAGATCATGTTATGCCATGCATGCATGCTATATTATGTTAAGTTATGCCATGTGCTATGCTATGTTATGCCATGCGGTGAAGTACTGTACTATATTATATTATGTTAAGGTATGCTATACTTAGCTATATTATGTTATGTTATGCCACGTTATGCCATGCAATGATATACTATGATATGTTATGCTGTGCATCACTTTCGTCGTAATGGTCCGTTGTTGCAGTTCGACTGCTGTGGGGCCGTTGGTCCCGAAGACTACTCGTACAGTGCCTGGTACAACCGCACAAAGGCAAGAGACAAACGAACGAGTGTTCCGTTGTCTTGTTGCTACCAGACGAAACCCAGCGACGACGATCAGCTCAAGAGGCACCGAGGAGCAGGAGGAGGAGGAGGAGGCGGCGGAGGAGGAGGAGGAGGAGGTGGAGGTCTTCCGGGGCACGACAAGAAGGTCGCCGACTGCCAGTTCGATGCCGCGATGCTCTTTCTGAATCCAGCCAAATGGCGGGAGAAGGAGCAGAGCACCGCCTTAAAAACTCAGGTAAGAATTAACATAACATAACACAGCATAACATAACATAATAAAGCATAACATAACATAACATAACATAACGTAATATAATATAACATAACATAGCATAACATAATATAACATAATATAACATAGCATAACATAGCATAACATAGCATAACATAATATAACATAGCATAACATAACATAATATAACATAATATAACATAGCATAACATAACATAGCATAACATAACATAATATAACATAATATAACATAGCATAACATAACATAACATAACATAACATAATATAACATAGCATGACATAGCACATAACATAGCATAACATAATATAACATCGTATATCACAGCATAACATAACGTAACATAATATAATATAGCATGACATAGCATTGCACATCGCATAACATAATTTGGCACTGCATAGCATAACATAGCATAACATAATATAATATAGTACAGTACTTCACAGCATGGCAAAACATAACATAGCACATGGCATAACTTAACATAATATAGCATTGCATGGCATAACATATCACATAGCATATCATAACATAATATAGCACTGCGTAGCATCGCATTGAATGGCTTTTTCAGTGGTTCAAAAACATTTGGCCTATGTTAGAACCATTAAATAATGGAGAATGCTCAGCAGCGGTGATAGCATCCGCTGTCAATCCATTCTTATCGTTCGAGAACTATTCTATAAATTCTTTAACAGAAGAATGTCTGTCCCAATTCGTAAATGGTTTTCTTTATGGGAAAGCTAAGATAAAACGAACCGGTTGAGTATTGCCTTTGAGAGGCTCCTAAAAAGGCGCCATATAAATAGTGGGATATATAAAATGCTTAGATACTTGGATGGATGAGTGTCCGTTGATCTGCTGGCCACCTGCCGTCCACCTTCGTTGGTACAGTAAGTGAATAACAAAGCAATTATCTGTTGCATTGTTATGGGTTTCATGGATATCTCGAACACCTGTGACAAACAAATCCCAGTGAATTTCAAAAAGATTTTCACTCCTTACTGTCATACTTATCTCCAGTAACATCTAACGCCCTTTTTGCCAGTCAGTTTAAATTTGATTTATGACTAGGGATATAATGTTTGGACTTATAAGATATGATTAAAGATATATGGGCTATGTAGGGTTATAGGTAAAATTTCAATTATACTTGTAGGGTTAGGTTAGTGGATAGTTTGTTAGTTGTAAGTGCAAATGGTTAGGCTTAGAGGTATGCTTAAATTTTGGGCTCTGGGGTTAGGGGTATGGTTAAGTTGGGGTTAGGCTCGGCAGCGTTGAATTGGCTTTCAGGTAAAAAGATATAACTTGTGATTTGTGAAAACGATCCAAGACAGGAAGCGCAAATTTCTAGTAACAAAATTATATGGCGCTATCACTAACAAATTTATAATGTCTATGGACAGCGTCCGTAAATAGGAAAAATTGTAGTTAATAAAATAGTGTAGTTATTAACTACAAACTAGGCTACTTGATAAAAGTAGTTATAGCAATTTTTAAAACTACTTCTTTAAAAGTAGTTATAACTACTAGACAACTACCTTTGTAGTAGTTATAACTACTAGTTAGTAACTACAGTAGTTAAAAGTGCCCATCACTGGGGTTGGGGTTCGTTAAAGTTGGGGCTATGTTTAAAGTAAGGGTTAGAAGTTACGGTTAGGATAGGTAATTGTTAGGTTAGGACTAACTGCTTACATGTGCATTATGGCGATGGCGCTACAGAAGTTACCAGGTTACACGGTGATGGTGATGGTGGTCATTGTTTATACAGGGGTGCAGAGAGTCTATGGTCGACTTACTGAAGCAAAACGTTTCCATTGTCATAGGAGTTATTAGTTCAGTTGCAATGCTTCAGGTGAGTGAAGGTCTGTCTGTGCGTATGTCTGTGTGTGTCTGTGTGTCTCTCTGTGCGTCTGTCTGTGTGTCCGTGTGTCTGTCTGTGTGTCTGTCTGTCTGTATGTATCTCTCAACGAGACCTATTCTTCTTAGCTTGATCATTTCCGCAACTAGAATCCTCTTTTCATCCTCCTTCCGTATACGCACCAACACTCAGATCCATACATCAGTAGGCTACTGGAGTGACATAACTGACATATGTCCTGTACAGTTTTATTTTTGTTCTTGTTGATATGCTGCTCGTCTTCCACATCCTACTCAATCTGCCAAACATAAACGTCGATGCCAGGCCAATCCTACGTTTTATGTCCTCTGTAGTGGCAATCTTCCGTTATTAATCCTCCCAGGTACACGAACTCTGTGATTGCTTCAGCTCCTCCCTATCCAGCTCACCTTCAGCTCTTTATGTTGTTTTCTGATGCACAATGTATGAATGTATGTAAATAGGTATGCTGTTGTATGTAATATGTATTGTGTTATTGTACCGAGGCATACAATGTATGCATGTATGTATATATGTATGTATATATGTATGATACAAAAACATGCATACATGTATGTATGTTATCTGTATGTATGTACATATGTATGTTATTATACCTGTAAGTATGTAAGTACATGCATGTCATTCATTCATTCGTTCTGGGACTTATATAGCTCCCCTTCAAGAAACCTACTCAGGAGCGCTCCCAGCCCAGCAACGGCTAAAGAAAAAAGACTTGAGTGTTTTATAAAACTCAGTTTAATTGGTCAGAGGTGACAAGCGCCGCTATAGTATACGACCGGAGGTCATTCCAGATGGAATGCTCCCAAAGCGCTATAACGCTACAACATATATATGTATAGTCTATATGTATGATAGAAATATACATACACATGTATGTATAGGCCAACATATTAGTGGCGTAACGAAGGGTTTCATCGCCCAGGGGCAAGGGTTGATGACTGCGCCCCCTTTAAATTTTCTTGTTGACTTTTAATCGTTCTTGTCATAGTGTTGTGTACCACTGAAAGCTAATTTTGCGCCCCTCTGGTGCTGCGCCCGGGGGGCGGCTGACCCCATCTGCGCCCCTTCGTTACGCCACTGCAACATATATCCATGTATGTATGCATATAGCTATGCATCTATGTATGTACGTATGTATGTATGTATGTATGTATGTATGTATGTATGTATGTATGTATGTATGTGTCTATGTGTCTATGTATTTGTATGTATGTCTGATATACACAAACATGCAAATAGATATTTGTATGTATGTATCAAGACGCTTGATATAGCGCATATATATGTTTTACAAAAGCGCAGCACACGTGACTATATAACTGACCTGAACAGTTTAAGAATACTGTCACGACATTGTCACGGGCGATCTAAGCACCGCCGGGCGCCTTGCCATGTATCGATTGTCTTGCCTGGATTGCCTGATTACCTAATGTTACAGTGCCGTACAACGTGTGTGTTTGAACGCCACTGGGCATTGTCATATTTTTATTACCTTTTGAATGTCTTAATGCGGTCTCATATTTTGATTAACGTAACTTACCATGTTTTGCATTTTCTCCGTCTTTCAGGTGGCAGACTTCGTATTTGCCTGTGTTTTGATGCGTTTCGTACGAAAGAAACAGGAGACGTGGTACGCGGATGACGAAGACTATGCCAACGACGACTGTCCCGATTGACTAAGTGACTAAACTGCAACTACTATGATAAATAGAACCTACTACTACTACTGCTACTACTAATGACACCTCGTGGATCGGCGTAGCCTTGAGAACCACGGTGTGTAGTCTATTCCTACGACGCAAAAGCAATATAGTCCGTCTTCAGTCTGACGCAACAGTTGGCGGCTCATCTGTGGCTGCTGAAAACGTTCCAACAGTTCGAATTTTGACAGAGGAAACGAAGTATTTCCCGTTTTCAAAGTGTCCTCTTCCGTGTTGTTGGATTTTCTCTGTTACGCAAAAAAACCATGACGGTCGGTCACCGTGTGACTACGAAATTACGTCAACGTGACTGCGGTAACCGTTGTTTCATCGACAAGATTCTGATGTGGGAGGAGTTATTTCTGCAAAACTAATTTCAAATCCAAGTTCACGAGTCACTTTCACATGTTTTAAAATGTGTCATGTTCGCTTGTCTCTGATTGAGATCGATGAACACAGTAAGGATATCGTCTGCTATGTTTGCCATATTTTCGTGTTTTTTAAAGATGCTGATGTAACAATTATTTCTTGTCTGCAGTGTGCGCCATTTTACGCACCATTGTTTCTTCTTCAAGTCCTCTGCCCTTCAAAAAGCCCAATGGAGCCACTCCTCTCAATGCTAGGTTTCCTACTTCAGTTTACTGTATCCATCTACCATCTTCCAGTTCAACAGCATCCGTTTAGATCTTCCTCTCATTCTCTTGCCTTCCACTCCTACCTCCATGCCATAGTTCTAAGTAGGGAATGTCCTTTCAATGCGCCACTGCTGGACTATAATAATACACTCTACTTTTCTCGATAACTGAAAATATCCTCGATGATCAACGTATAGGCTACTGATAGGCGTTTATTGATCCATGCAAAGCCTTCGAGACAGTCTACCTAAGCTTAATTTCTCTGCAGTTAGACGAGATGGAACTAATGCAACGTCAACATTGATTCAAATGAGGCTTAATATAGCTTTACTATAAATACTCCTTGCCATTCTCTGACGTTGAGTTCCCTTGTCAGTATACTTTTAGCGCGAATTCTTTTTTGCGTTACTTACACGAAACCTAATTTAGTTCGATTGCTATGACCAGTCGTATTTATTGTATTTATTATGAGTATTTTCAGAGGAGCTGCTATTAAACTAATTGATCATTTACTCGGCGCTTTTAAGCAATCTATCCAAGTTTCGCGTACAATACAGTGATGAGAATGTGAAAATTTGAGAAATGTGGAAAATATTAGTTGCTGCTACGTAGACACAGAGCGAACTTGTTGCAGATAGATATTTTTAAAATATATATATACGTTCTGGAACTAATACTGATATTTGATCGTTAATATTGGTTGTGAAAGTTTGATTGCAGTACTGATAGAAAATGACATTCCACCAGCTTCCATCAATTGGATATGAAAATCATATTATCATAAATTAGATCGTAGGGCATTTTAAGGATACAAGATGGCGCTATATCAAATTTTTTGATAGACTTCCTTGCATACAATGCCGATTAGAGTTCCAAGTTAATCGATACCCGCTGGCCCCATAAGGTTGACTCAGCCTTCCATTCCCTAGGGCGATGGTAAAATGAGTATTAGGACAAATGGGCTCCTCGCAGGCTGTCATATAGTTAAATTCGATTTCTGTTGAACTTGTAATCAGCTGTTACTACTGTGTCCTGTGATCTTACTGCGTGTTTGTCAGTTTGAATTAATAAACGATTATTATTATTATTATCATCATCACCATCTCATCATTATTGTCATTATTTTTATTAGTAGGCCTATTTTTTAAATCAAGAAATGTTGTTGTCAATAAAATAATAATTATTTTTTATTATAATCGGTTCATAAAAAGCTGGCGGCAATAATTATTATCTAATAAATTATAAAGTTAATATTGTCATATATAAGATCAATCTTGTCTAATAAGATTAATATTGTCATATATAAGATCAATATTGTCCGATATAAGATCAATATTGTCATAATTATTATATAAGATCAGTATTGTCTGATACAAGACCAAATATTGTCTGATTAAAGATCAATATTGCCTGATATTATAGGATCATTATTGTCTGATATGAAGCTAACGTCAGTGACCCACAAGATGTCGCTAAACAATGGAAAACAACGTTCAAAAACTGCCATGTTAAGATACCTTTAAAATGGATTTGTCCCTTGCAATATATTCCTCAATTCCGTTGAATTGGTAGCTATAATTATAACACAAGGGCCGATACCTACATTGAAAACTGTGTAAACATTTTCCTATCGACGTAAAGGGTTATGATGCCATAAGATGTCGCTAAACTGTTGGTATAACCAAACAATCAGTAGCTTCATTGGCTACTCCTAACATCTGCTACCACTACAATCACCATTACTACCACCACCACTACTACTACTACTGCTATTTTGTTGAAGATTACTTATGGCTAAGAAAATGGCTACGTGTCACATTATGTAGACCCAGTTGAGAAGAACGAAGTGTGAGAACATTTTTCAATGGCCGACGCCTTGATGATTTTTATAGTCTTCGCCCACTTTGAAGCAGATTTTAAAGTTTCATGTCACCAAAATAACCGATGACCTTTTTAATTTGGCCTAATCTCTTGTCTGCAGGTTCCTCTATATTTAACTCGCCTCCTTTTGTGCCCTTTATTTAAACCTTTCTGTCACATGTGATTTCACACCGTTTTCACCTTAACATAATTATACCACTTTTGTATTCTTTTTATTTTAACATTTCTGTGAGCAACCATCGCTGAAAAAGTTTAGAAGGACTCGAATAGGGCATCGCTGGGTTGCCCTGCTCAGCCCTGGCTCAGTATGAACTGCAGACAGCGGGTGATGAATTTGCATGGAAGCAAAAATTGTGCAAAGGACCATTCTAATTCGGAAACATTTTAAGAGGAATGTAAGCCATTTTTTTCTCGCCGTCGATCAGTTTCTAGGTCATGTTTTGTGCGAAATATGTTTGAGATTGGGCTTAAATTGTTTCTTCTATTCATCTGTTGAGTAGTTCATTTTCTAGTCAGGAGTTCTATCGGAAGGAAGCGCATTTGACTTTAACTGACACAACATAGGCTTAATAATAATAATAATAATAACAGTGACAATTTATATGGCGCCGTAACACAGCCATGCCGTTACAAGGGCGCCTCACAGTCAACTAACATCAGGGTAGGCCTTACAGAACAAATAAGTCTTGAGTCCAGATTTGAAGGAGTCAACTGTGTTAGCCGCGGGCTTACTCTTGTATCATGGCAGCACAGTGGCAAGGAACAAGTTATCAACGCTACTTTGGAACTTCGATTTCAGATGTGCCTTGTGTATCTGGCAATGCGTTTGTAAAAGGTGCTACCTGTAGTCTTTGCGCGTCAGCCAGTAAGCTCTTATAACGTCAGGGCCAACTCTGCCAGTATTTTCATGGGTATTGGATGGGGCCCATGGGGACTATGGTATATATATATATACACGAGTACCATGTGGGCATATAGGTTCTATAGGACCTATAGGCTCTAAGTGTTCATGCTGGCAGGGAATTAAGCCTTTGAGGACTATTTCTGGAGAAGCGTGTAATCGATAATTGATTACCTGAGGCAAAGTTCACTTTTACAGGTCTGCCTCTATCTATAGCTCCATCGAATTACCTGCTTTTGTACCTGGACAGTGTTTTTAATTCTGTCTCACTGTATCAAGAATCTGTATTGGTTTTTTACAAATTTCAAAATTATAAATGCCAAAAATGTCGTCTCTTCAAGTCTCTTGGCAATTGTTGTATGGTCTTTGTTAACTTCGTTTTATGACATTCTACAGTTCAGGGGGTCCGGTGGCGCGTTGGATAACATCTAGCGAAGAGTGCGAGAGGTACCGAGTTCGAGCCCCGTTAGGGCGGATTTGCTTTGTAGGCTGCTATTAGCGCCGTGTATTACAGGCTGTCTGTTCTGTTAGTAGTTAACTAGTTAAGATTATTTCAATTGCATAACATGTAAATGTACAGCGCAGTGCGTTTGTCAGGCGCTAAATTAAAGAAAAAGATATTATTATTATTATTATTACTGTTCTAATTAATTTCATTTATATGCATCTGATTAATTTGAACGGTATTATGCCATTTTATGAGTTTTATGATCTGAAATAGGAAAATCTCCCAAACAAAAAACCAAAAAACCAAAAAACCAAATAAAACCAAAAAACCAAAAAACCAACTTTTCATTTTGAAAAAAGTTGGGTTTTTTGCACCCCTGCTCTATCTATAGCTCCATCGAATTACCTGCTTTTGTACCTGGACAGTGTTTTCAATTCTGTCTCACTGTATCAAGAATCTGTATTGATCACTCTTGACAGTTTGTTTATGCGACATTTAATTAAAAGGTGGTTTGGTGGATTGCGTTGTGCCAATATTCGACCACTTGCTAGATTACAAGTTGTGCTACCGGTATCGTACCAAAGCATTTTGAAAATATTTTATTTGAAAAATCACAGACTAGCTTCGACTGCAAGAATATAGGTGCATTAAAAAGTTGGGGCTGTCGAATAATTATTGGTGATGTATTGGCTATTTGTATTATATACGATTGGCAACCTAGATTATAGATCAATATCTAAGTTCAGCCCAAGAATGCATGGTTGATCATTCTCGATATAAAAATGCGCAATAACGATCCCAGCAATTCTGTAGAGTTCTATCCTTATAATAATCTAATAATAATAATCTTTTCTTTTAATTTAGCGCCTGACAAACGCACTGCGCTGTACATTTACATGTTATGCAATTGAAACAATCTTAACTAGTTAACTACTAACAGAACAGACAGCCTGTAATACACGGCGCTAATAGCAGCCTACAAAGCAAATCCGCCCTAACGGGGCTCGAACTCGGTACCTCTCGCACTCTTGGCCAGATGTTATCCAACGCGCCACCCCCCCCCCATTTATATCTTTGCCCGGCATGACCAATGATGCACGAAGAACCCCCGAATGTGTAGGTGACTAAGTGCGTCTTTAATCACTGCCATTTCCAGACACACAAAATCAAATATACCGGATCGTTACGGTACTTTTGGTGCCAAAGAGTTTTGCAGAGCTGCAGATGATGCATTGATCTTCGCGTCTGCTGTGATAATTTCCGAATGCGACATCCACAGCTTAATTAAATGCCTTCTGATGACAGCCACACAGCTGTTGTTGTTTCATCAGGTGCAGCTACATGTATGCTCGCTTGTAGATTTAATTAAACCATGCTTTCTCCATAATCTTTGCTATCTAACCCTAGCTGCAGTAACCCCACTTGTTTCTTTTACGCATGCGTGGCTTCGCTTATTTAACGCTAATTTAAAATTGTCGGGTTTAGGCCTACTGTTTGCAAAGTCTACATGTGTCTTTTCTTAATTGGTGTTTCTTTTCGGTAAGACTTTGAATTATTTTTGCCGGTATTTTACGATATCGTGAACTGTATTGAATCATGCATAATAAGTTGTTCTAATCAAATGGTTTGTTGCAATTTTGTGGTTTTCTCAGTTAATAATTACAAGTATAGAAGAAGAAGTGCAAAGTCCCATAAGCTAGCCTTAGGCAACCATGGCTGTGAAGTCTTACCAACTTCATTTTCTTATTATGGTCGAGAGCCAGTCCTCTCCTTCGCCTTCTCATCTTCCTATCGACAGTGTACGGTCAGTGTACTCATTATGGCTGAATTGACTATGGGGTCCGCGTGGAGCAGAAATCTCAAAACCAATTTCTCCGTTGGCGGGATTTGAACCCACAACCTCTCGGTTGACAGTCCAGCATGCTAACCACTATTCTATCTAAGTGGATCAAGTATTTATTAAAGGCGACACAGCCAAAACACATTCCTCACAGAATATATCCTACGCCAATTGATCGAGCATCTGGGACACCGCAGTGGCGATACGAAGGGGGGGCAGAGGGAGGCAGCCGCCCCCGGGCGCAGCACCAGAGGGGCGCAAAATTAGCTTTCTGTGGTACACTGCAGTACTATGACAAGAACCATTAACACTCACCAAGAACATCAGAAGGGGGCACAGTCATCAACCCTTGTCCCTGGGCGCTGAAACCCTTCGTTACGCCACTGGGTCACCGATATATTTGTTCCTGTGATCTGCCAACTAAAATCCAAATACAATCCTTTATAACATGAAAGGGCAAAAACTGCTTTTTACACCACTCTGTAAAACCAGTCCTCCTGAAAAAACTTGTGCCCTTCACTTAGCTTTAGAGTAGCGCTTCAGAAATCTGGAGTTTACGATTTCGATTACGAACCTCCCAGAATTGTTACAGATGTTGAAGGATCTTTTGGCTTAAGCGCAGACGCGACTTCGACAATCCAACAATAGATCCTTACTATATTCTATCAACTCTGGATTGGAACCCTTTCATTGGCCTGTGCATGATGAGTACAGGAACCCGTCACTGGTGACTGTCTGGTTGTCTGAGCACAGCTGGCTGCTGACTAATGAACTGTCTGTTCTTGGTGACTTTGACATCTTTTGGTTCTAGTGTGGAACCAAAAGATTCGCCTCCTCATTAGTTTCTCTTTGAGAAATGCTATGAAAAGAAATTCAGAATTAAATGACCATTGGCTACGGTACTTCCTACACATGCACACGTCCACGTAATACTTGTAATATATATATATACACACATTTGTGTGTAGGTGCGTGTGCGTGCGTGTGCGTGTGTGTGCAGTGTTCGAGTCCTAAACGAAAAAGGACCGGAACGCTGACTAAGACATAGCGACTAGGGGGTCTGAGGGAGCGTCGTGAGCTCCCCCAGAAACAAACGCATTTTGCAGCAGGTGGTATCACATGAGGCACGTTTTGGCCTCTCTTTGCAGCTTTTTCTGAACGATGAAGTCATTAACAAATTTTAAAAGAAATTGTTATTTTATGAAAATAACTAAACAAAGTGCTCATGTCGAGCAACAATACCACAGTGATATCAATAATAAAGAAATGAAAGTATAACAGGCAAAATCTACGACAAATTCATTCAAAGATTTTTCGCATGTGTTTGTAACGTGGCTTTTCACGGTGCTCGCATTTCCTTGACTTGTTTTCGAATGCGCCGCGGTGACCCATGGCTAGCCACTTCTTCACGTACGGAAGTGGGTTGAAGTCCTGCAGGGACGGTCCAACAAGTTTAACAAAAATCAAGGTGGAAAGCCGCTCAACACCAAGCCTATTTCGAAGGGGCGTACACATCATGTTCATCGCACTGAAGCCGCGTTCAGCATCCGCTGATGTCACAGGGATTGTGTCGACAGCAAAATTAAGTTCCATCATGTCATCAGGTACACGTGTACCTCCATTGTCGACAAAGTCTTGGAAACCTCTCTGCGTCTTATTGAAGTCGACATGAAGTCGCCTACACAGCTTGGCAAGTCGTTCACCGTCACTCCACGGTGTTGTCACGTCCATTGGCCACGAATGTTTGTTCAGCACCTGCAGCTGATGACACAATAATGGAAAGTTGGCATTACCATTAAGGAACCAAAAAGAAACAAGCAACACATAGTTTTGTAATTAGCAATATCAATGTAACAGAAATAAATTTAGGCACATTTAAACTGCATTATGGCTGAGGTGAGACTAGACCAGTAAAATCATACATTCAGCGCATCATGTCGAAATTAATGGCTGCATGTGTAAATGAACAGTTCAGTTGCCAGTAGTCGCATTTATATTTACCTGTGAAATGAGCTCTTCAAATTCCGATATGTTGTCAGATTTCTGAACGGAGTTTTATGTTGAGGCAAGGGGCCGTCCATAAAGTACGTCACGCTATTTTTGACCATTTTACCCCCCTCCCCCCTGTCACAAACTGTCACAAAACTCGGACCCCCCTAAAGTACGTCACACTTTCAACATAGAAATAATAATACTTCCGAAAGCAAGGCTAATAAATAAACAAGGCTTCGCAACAGCATTATTACTAGCTCTCCTAGCGAGAGGAATCGTGAAAAACACATTCAGGAGATATGCATTTCATGCTATTTTGACATAAAACTAATTAAAATGTTTCAGAAAATTTTTGAAAATTATTTTAAAGCTATGAAATTCTACTAAAAAAATAAAAAATAAATTATAAATAAAATAAAAAATAAATAAATGTGTGACGTCACACATGGCCTGACCCCCTCCCCCCTGTCACAAACTGTCACACTTTCTTAACGGAGTTTTCTGCTGACGTACGTTGGAGGCCCCCAATGACTGTGTAAAGGCGACTGCGCAGATTATCAGCCAGACTCTGAAGAAACTGATTGCGCTCAATAGCAGCTTGTTTGCGGCTGCCTGTCTTGTGTGCAATACATGGACATTGCGATATCTGTGTTCAGCAACACCACTGACACTTTCAGTTATGTGCTCAGGAGACTGTTCTTTCATCTTCTCCAGTGCACACACTGTGCGATTGATGATTTGATAGGCTCGTGCTAGAGTTATTTCGTCTCTCTGTAGCTCCAGTGATATATTATTTAGTTCTTGAAGGGCGTCGATCATTAACCCCAGATTGAGTATGAACGCTTCGGATGCTAACGAATCCGCAAGTCCACGGTACAGCTGTCGCTGTGCATTGTCTCGACACGGATCTCCAGCGGCAGCTTCGAAATGATCATGAAGAGCATTATAGTTCCTGTGAGAGGAACCGGAACGGCGTTCCGGTCGTCTAAAAAGAACCGGAACGCCGTTCCGGTGCGTTCCGGTCCGATTCGAACCCTGTGTGTGTGTTGGCGCGCGCGGGTGTGTGAATGCTTGTACATGGGTTTCTGGCACGAAGTATCCGAAACTCCGCAATAATTTACAGTCTCTTATCCTCACCCAGCACAACGAAGCCGCACAGTTATAGAGAGAAATAGACATTTTATGGAATTCACCATCGACGCCAAACCTTGATAAATCATTAACATCTATATTCCTGTTTAACAAAACATCTATTCTCCCTCTATATACCGCCATATATCGGAAAACTCGTTCGACATGATGATTGAATACAACGTTTCCCCCTTCCCAGGATGGATGGATAGATGTATGGATGGATGGATGGATGGATGGATGGATGGATGGATGGATGGATGGATGGATGGATGGATGGATGGATGGATGGATGGATGGATGGATGGATGGATGGATGGATGGATGGATGGATGGGTGGGTGGGTGGGTGGGTGGGTGGGTGGGTGGGTGGGTGGATGGATGGATGGATGGATGGATGGATGGATGGATGGATGGATGGATGGATGGATGGATGGATGGATGGATGGATGGATGGATGGATGGATGGATGGATGGATGGATGGATGGATGGATGGATGGATGGATGAATGAATGAATGAATGAATGCATGGATCATGATAGAAGTTACTAATTACACTAACAATTACACACTATACATTACATGCCACATGTTACATAAACGAACTCAGTTCGTCCAGCGGTCAGAATAATTACAGATGTAATCTGGCATTTATATAGCGCCTCTTCAGATAAAGTAGCGTGGGCTTGGTCAACCGGACGAATAAGATTCTTCTGACAGAGAGAAAACAAAGGAATTGCTAATTACATGTCTAATTGAGATTTCTCCATCTGCCGTAGCCTTGGTAACCGTCCTACGTGACGACCACCCGTCGAAATGAATCCGTGACCTTCTCGTGACCTCGCACCGTCAAGACTAATGTCTAGTGACATCGGACACTAATTATGATAATTTTGTATGATAATAATAAATAATGACAACAATACCACTACTACTACTATTACTACTTACGATTATTATTAGTAAGTTAGCGAGTGACTAAACGAGTGAGCGAGTGAGTGAGTGAGTGAGTCAGTCAGTCAGTCAGTCAGCCAGCCAGTGAGTCGGTGAGTCAGTCAGTCAGTTATTGTCAGTGAGTCAGCGAGTTAGCTAGTTAGCTAGCTAGTGAGTGAGTGAGTGGGTGCATGGGTGGACTGGTGAGTAGGTGGGTGAGTAAGTGAGTGAGTGAGCGAGCGAATGACTGAATGATCTACTGAGCAAGTGAATGAATGAGTGAGTATTTGCAGTATATAATCGTGTGGGTTTTGTTATGTACCGATAGCACAATTGTGTCTAGAGTCGTTAGACCTTGTAGCATTGAAGATGACGGGAGTGGGTGCTGCTGCATGGACTGACCCTTAATCCCTCTCCAGACATAAAATCTCGAGCGAACGCAGACAGCGAAAGATGAGGAAGAAGAAGAGGGAGACAGATTCCGATCGATTCCTACGAATTTAGTTCTATAGGGGTCAGAAGAAGAAGAATAGATGGCGCTCTGCATTCGACTGAGACGCAGAACAACGAGAACTGCGAATAGCACTGTAGACTATGGACATACATCAGAGTATATAATACATACACACATACATGCATACGAGCATATAAACTTTCATTCATACAATGTGTATATATACATACAGTAATGAATACATACATCTATAAATACATACATACACATACATGCATAAATACAAGCAACAAACATACACATACATAGAGTACACGTACCTATATACATAATTCATATATGCATACATACGTTCATGTGTATATATATATATATATATATATATATGAATAGTTGAATACATACATACATGCAAACATACATACATACATGCATATAAATATGCATACGTAAATACATGCACAGTTGCACACACGTATACATACATGTATATGTCCACACACTCATGCATACATGTATACATATGCGCGACTTAAGTATTCAGACTCTAAGGCATGCAGACACACAGACAAACAGACAGACTAGCATATCATTCACCGCTGTTTTCATGTAGAAAGATGCCAGTGTCTCTGGTGAACTGAGCATTTCGTTTATCACAGAACAAGATTATTCAGTGGCCTCCACTTCGAAAGGCAAAGCAAGGCAAGCAATCTCTACGTAATATGATACCATTAGATGCCTTCATTCCCACTAAGTATTCTGTTGATTGTCTTAAGGACTGGTCTACTGGATATTGAGTTGATTACGGCCTCGTTTTCATGTGCCATCGGTTCGTATACCTTGCGCATCAGACGCCGGCGCAATAGCAGTTATCAATTGCAAATACAAATTGCAATTGCAATTCTGAAATTGTTTGTTCTTAGTCTCTCAGAATGAATCTGAATCAGCCAACAATCTCGTATACGGTCAGTTTAGACTCAGACAGAAGAGCTAAATAATTATATCTAAGCTATAACGCCGTCAATTCTGAGCATGTTTGTGTGCACATGTCCCACTCGATTTCTGGGAAAGAGTTATATATCGACATTGATGGTCTCTGTCTGTCTGTCTGTCTGTCCGTCTGTCCATCTGTCCGTCCATCCATTCATCCATCCATCCATCCATCCATTCATATATCTGTCTATCTATCTATCTATCTATCTATCTATCTATCTATCTATCTATCTATCTATCTATCTATCTATCTATCTATCTATCTATCTATCTATCTATCTATCTATCTATCTATCTATCTATCTATCTATCTATCTATCTATCTATCTATCTATCTATCTATCTATCTATCTATCTATCTATCTATCTATCTATCTATCTATCTATCTATCTATCTATCTGTCTATCTGTCTATCTATCTGTTTGTCTATCTGTTTGTCTATATATCTGTTTGTCTATCTCTCACTCTCTCTCTCTGTCTCTGTCTCTCTGTCTCTGTCTCTCTCTCTGTCTCTGTCTCTGTCTCTGTCTCTGTCTGTTTGTCTGTCTGTCTCTCTCTCATACCCTCCCTCCCTCCCTGCCTCTGTGCCTGTGTGTGTGTCTGTGTGTCTGTCTCTGTCTCTGTCTGTCTGTCTCTGTCTGTCTGTCTTTCTCTGAGTGTGTGCCTCTCTCATTAGTTTGCTCTCTGCTAAGCGTATGGATCGATTCCCGAACAACTTCCAAATTATCTCTTTATCAGAGATATATCGAGAAATTAGCGTCGATGCAGCGACCCACGCGTTTATTATCGCGAAGCAGAGAATTCCTTCATTTGTGAGTATACGCTGCACTCCATGGAATCTGTTCGTTTCATCCAGACATTGATTCTGATGCACACGCAACTCATACCACTGCAGACACACATCGATGGGCCCTTCGAAATATATTATATTTATATTATTACCTCATTATCAGCGCCATTTTGAGAGGTTCCTACAACTGCGCTCCATAAAAGCCTATTTATATTTACGTGTGTATGTGTGTTGGAGTTCGTGTCAGTGTTAGTGTTATTAGTTTTAGTGTTAGTATTAGTGTTAGTGTTATTAGTGTTAGTGTTAGTATTAGTGTTAGCGTTATTAGTGTTAGTGCCATTTATTAGTGTCAGTGTTAGTATTAGTATTGTGCTATTAGTATCAGTGTTAGTACTAGTGTAAGTGTTATTAGTGTTAGTGTTAGTATTAGTGTTAGTGTTATTAATGTTAGAGTCATTTATTAGTGTCAGTGTTACTATTAGTGTTAGTGTTATTAGTGTTAGTGTTAATACTGGTGTTAGTGTTATAGTGTAAGTGTTATTAGTGTTAGAGTTTGTATTAGTGTTAGTGTTATTCTTAGTGTGTGTATGTGCGTGCGTGCGTGTGTGTTTAATTACTCCAAGGGTTGCACTTACCAAAGGGGTGACCTCATTATAGAGAGCTGTTAAAGAGTGCATCTAATATTTCCAACCCTAAAGTACTGACGTGAACTTACCAATCAATACCATTGTATCGTCTGATTTCAGGCGTTTCAGTGTTTCCGGCGAAGTCTTCTGCATACGCTGATCCCATGCATGCAAAGCAGCCGCCGCCGCTGATGTTCGTATACAGAGGCCGCTTGAGGACGCGCGAGGTCTCGGATCTAAAGGAATGCAGCATTTGAAGTACTCTCGCGGGATCTCCAACGAACAGCGCGAGCACAGAAGCATCTTCAGTACGAGCAACGCGAGAAGCTATGAATGAATGAATGAATGAATGAATGAATGAATGAATGAATGAATGAATGAATGAATGAATGAATGAATGAATGAATGAATGAATGAATGAATGAATGAATGAATGATTGAATGAATGAATGAATGAATGAATGAATGAATGAATGAATGAATGAATGAATGAATGAATGAATGAATGAATGAATGCATGCATGAATGAATGAATGAATTGTAGCAGACTGACTGACTGACTGACTGACTGACTGACTGACTGACTGACTGACTGACTGACTGACTGACTGACTGACTGACTGACTGACTGACTGACTGACCGACCGACTGACTGAGTGACTGTGTGATTGACTGACTGACTGACTGACTGACCGACCGACTGACCGAGTGACTGTGTGACTGACTGTGTGACTGACTGACTGACTGACCGACTTGCTATACAGATCTCTCTGGTGCTCTGTTGTTCTGTGTTTGCGGCCCGCCTCATTAAGTGTCAGCCAATATAGTGGCGACCCAAGCGAATCAAATAGAAATTCTTTACACTCGCAGTGCTTTCCAAACTTTTCAGTGTCACGGACCGGCAGAACTAACTTCTCAGCGTCACGGACCTGCAGGAATTTTCTCAGTGCAGGAAAACCGGTGCCAAATTTATTAATTATTTCTCTTTTTCTATCACCTAAAATAGATTCCTCAAACGTGTATTAAAATTGATTTAAGTGCATGCTTAGCCAATTCTATTACTCCATTGCCCTTTAACTGCTAGCCTAATAAATGTTTGAGTTATGAAGTTTAAAAATGTAATAGCCATTTCTTTATTCCGAGACAATTTGACTAGTTTCTTCACTCACTGTCTCACTTTGCGGACCGGCAACTGAGTGCTCGCGGACCGGCACCGGTCCGCGGACCACCACTTTGGGAAGCACTGCTTTACAGCAACAACTGAAACTTATAATTGCGGACAACTGAACAACTCCGTCGCATTTTGAAATGATTTAATGAGATCATGACTGAAGGCTGAAGTCAGTTGGTGATGATTAGTGGACATCTCAGTCGCGGGATATGTCCTATTCATATATTATATGCGCTTAAATCGACCTAATCAGCAAAAACTTGTCGATGTATATAGGATATTAGGGAACAACCGGAAATCGCTTCGGCCATTTGCCCCGGCCGGATATCGGGTTTTTCGGAACTATTCGCCTCGGCAAATAATACCCACGCAAATACCTACAATTTTTGGAATTCGATCAATCTCAAGATATAGTTACAATTTACAAATAAATTATACAACTGAACTAAATTTCTGCAACAATTTAAGTATTTAACCGAAAATCGCTATTTAGAGCTGAGATTGGTTGTCATTGTTCTAGCCCTTCGTACTATAACTTCTTTAATTTGCACATGACGTCATAGTCTCAGCAGACTCATAGTCATAGATATCTTTCGTTTCCGGTTTTTCAAAACAAATTAACAATTTTAATCTTGTATTCTTATTAACAGTTTAAGAAATAAAAATATGTCACTTACGAAATTAAGCAGGCAAATTTGGAATTTCTTTACCATCAACGTTATCGACGAGTCAAAGGCAAACTGCGACATCTGCAATGAGAAGCTAACAAGAGGTGGTTTAAATGCTCGCTCCTACGGAACTTCAGCTCTTATAAACCATAATCCATTTTTATTTGAGTTTTGTAACTTTTGTTTCGACTTGAAGCTTTCAATTTTTTTATTGACAAAAAGTCACAAAATACACTAATAGAGACTTGCAGTCGCTGTCGTATTTGTATATATATCTAATTGGTTCATTATTACACGTAAAAAAAATATAATGTTTATGCTGATCTTTTTTATTACATGTAAGAAACGGTACTCGGTTCGTACCCGGATCCGGCAAATAGTACATCCAAATACTCATTTGCTACCCGGTAGAAAATGTCTACCCGGTTGCTCCCTATAGGATATACAGAACAGGTGTAGTACCGAGTCAAAGCACTATAAGGTCGGACAGAGACCTGAGAGCAATGAACATACATGCAGCTACCGAGTATAATATGGTCTATGAACTTGATCTTCAACATTGGTCTAACTTTTTTCTGAGTCTCTTTCCTAACTTACACATTCTCATGTCTTTTCTGGAGTAATATAATATTCGTTTATTAATTCTCATAATATGTTACCCTTTTATAAAGTTTCCCAGCACTTTTGGCGACCGTATTTTAGTAGGCAACACTCACCTACATCAGTTCAACGGCGTGCCCTCAAATTAAATAGTTATGGTTATGGCTTGATTCTCCTGGAGTCGCATATAGGCCTAACCGTCATTGTGACTGCATCTTTGCATAAAGCCTCATCAAGAATATCTCAAGAGATGCTTCCGACCTGAAAACACAAGACCACGATCGCACAGAATAGTCTTCAATTGCTAACAACATAAAGTGGGAGAATCGACAAGATAGGTAACTGGAAAGAATTCTTGTTTTATTTGCTATGGGGCGTTTTTGGCCTCTGAGGAGATTTGGTAGAACTGAACAACCTAACTCGTGCGCACTTGATTTGATATACTGTAGCACCAGAGTTATGCTGATCTCCCACCGCAGTTTTGCTTGGGCTTGAGAAATTTTGATGATATGATTCACATGGTTGTGGCTCGGTCGCAATATAAACGTGGAGTACAATACAATACAATACAATACAATACAATACAATACAAACACACAACCTGGCGCCTCCGGGCTGCTCATTGTCCTACATGAGGGCTGGGCGCCTGTTGATGGCTGCCGCTACGGGTTGAGCGTTCTAGAAGTAGCTTGCTATCAACAACGCTATATAAATCGTCGTAAATACAATACAATACAATGGTTGGTCTTTCACAGGTCCTTCACTCGAAAGTCAAAATATTGCTATTTCACAAATCCTATCCCGATTCCTCCTCTTCCTCTCACCTTCTTCGCCGTTTCAACTCTAGGGCCGTCCATAAATGACGTCACGCACCTAGGGGAGGGAGGGGTCGGAAATTTGTGACGATGTGTGACATGGGTTGGGGGTCTGAGAAGTGTGACGTCACACCAGGTCTGTTATTAAATTTAACAATTAACAACAATTTAAGTTTAATAATAACAGCACTAATTTTGAGGATTAAATTTTCATTATTTTTAAAATTATTTTAATGTATACGGGCACCATTATTAATAATTTTCTAATTATTTCAATATTTGGTCACCGTTAGATTTTAAAATATTCATGCTTTCCCTATTTGTTCCATGAAGGAGCATTTTGCTTCGCCATGGAAATTTGGTTTTGGGGGGGGGGGGTCAGAGCTTTGTGACGTCATTTTCAGAGGGGGTGTTACTTTTGTGACGAAGTGTGACGAGGGGAGGGGTTGGGTTAAAAATCGGCCAAAATTGCGTGACGTCATTTATGGACCCCCCCTAAGCACCATCTACCTTAGCCGTCTTACTCTATGGATTTGCACACTCTGCCTATCGACTTTGTTTTGATTAAACGCCTGTGAATAAGCTGGTTCCCGCGACTTCTCTTTTGTGGGCGTGGTAGAAATTTCGAGTTAACGGTTGCGATTGGTGCATCGTATAAATAAGTTTATGATTTGGCTCCTCCCTATATTTAGGCGATCATTATCCTATGATAGACGCGTAACGTATACGTTGCAAACTCCGCCTCTCATGACGTTAAACTCCGCCCCTTAAGTATTCTTCGAGTGTCACGGTTCGGCTGTTCCGCCCTACAGTCTTCATCCCTCTGTCCGTTACGATGACCATCAGCCAACCATTGACTCGTGTAAGCGTTTGGCTTTGATGACCACTGAATTAAGCACTGGATGCACGTAATTTTGAGTTGACGTTCAAAGTCGTTAGCCTGTGCACTGGCGCGCGCAATTTTGTGTGGCACGACGGCGAGTTCTAATTGAATTAACTCATTGCTAATTAAATGTTTGAATGAACGAACACGCTATTGTTTGCAGTCGTTTCCCGGTTTGTTGTAATTAGCGGTAATTAACTGTACAGACAGTTTCGCGTGCAAGTGCATGGATAGACAAGAGAATGATATTGATTCGCGCAGCATGCACTTATAGTCGAGGACATTGCCAAAGTAACTTGTGAAGTATAGAGTTGCGGATATATCGGACTGTGTACGCATCTGATCGTCATATCTAGAGGTATGTACTTAATATAGAGCCTTTTAAGTTTAAATTCATGCCTACGAACTTAATCGTCATGTAAATCGGATTGTAATATAGGCTGATACATGTATACAAACCTTGTCATAAGTCAACGCAGTATAAGAATAGTTTTATGGATGTTATGAGTCATAACATCCATTAAACTTTTCGTATTCTGCGTTGCACTGCTAATACTCTGAGATGCTTTCAGTCTGTATCTGACGCTCATGCAAAGTCAGGTTTTGTGGTGTATTCTCTAGGGCAACTTTTTCGCCATTTTTGGTGAGTATAATCTATGCACATCAAATAGCGGATATATACTGCTAACAATTTGCCATAGGATCTTTAGACACTCAATAGAAAGTAACAGAGCCTTTTAAGTCTCAAAAGCATTGGGTTATATGTCTATATAGGCCTATACTATATATGGTCTATGATGTATAAATTGATGTCTTCTTGTTCGACGATCGTAAATATAATAATTACGATCGGATATTCATCTAGCATAAGAGTATGCCTTTCGGCTTTTGTACAATTATTTTTCCACAATGCAATCAGAGGAGCGTTAAAAATTACAATTTTTCTCATTTTACTCTGCGCAATATACTTTGCAACATTTACGGTAAATAGCATTTGTTTGGTCTCTTTGATAACCACGGGTGAATCTATTGCGCCTTAGTGCCATGTTCTTAAAAGACGTTCTATTCAGTATAATATATAAGTGCCTTGATATATACAACACGCATATTATATATAGGCCTATATACAATTGCATAGAACTTGCAACATATATAGCCTATACATAGATGATGGTATACTGCTGATGCTGACAACGATGACGATGATAACGACGGATATACGTCGCCGATGACGGAAGCACGTGACATTCGACCACGTCAATATATGTTGTCAAACGTTATAATTTTGAGCAATAAGAAAATTCGAACTTTGTGCAAAATCGGAACTCTGCGAATTTGATATTCTTTGAATCAAGACTATCGGGGGGTTTGTGGGTATACCCTTACCCTCGGATTTACCCGTATATCTGACCCGTATACGTGTCGGGTCATCACGGGTATACCCCGGTTTGCTCGTATACTACCGACGTTAAGCTTTGGGGTTACAATGTCAGGTCCGTAACATTATAATAGTAAATCTTGCAATGGACCGTCAGGGTCTTACTATATAGCTAACTGGCACATCCTAAATCTAAGTAGGCCTATATATATATATATGTATACCATATAATTATAATGCCTATATGTTGACCGTCTGTCTATATCCTTCGTGAACTTGGCATTTATTAATAGATGTTCAAATTATAGTTACAAAGTGGCTTGTTTCCATTAGCACAGTGGCAAAGCTTTTCCCCATATGTCTGATCTGGCTTTTAGTCCAGCAAGAAGGGGGGTCAGAGGTCGCTGACACTTAGACCAATGATTCACTGGACAAGCCTGCATGGCGGTTATCCCGTAGTTTAGGTTGGTAAATTATCTGAATGTCTTCAATGCCGTACTTCGCGTTGGTAAGTAAGCAATGTATACATATATGTTCTTGATAACTATCATCAATCCCACTTCCATTTCATCGAGAAATTTTTTCATCAATCCAGCTTCCATTTCATGAAAAAATGACCCAACTTCTATTTAACCAAACAAATATTTTTCATCGATGGAACTTTGATTTAAGCAAATAATAATTCTCATGTGTCCAGCTTCTACTTCAGCAAACAATTATTTTTATCAATCCAGCTTCTATTGCATCACAAACGTAGTTTCGTCAATCCAGCTTCTATTTACGGTAAAAATTGTTTCCATCAATCCAACTTCTATTTAAACACAGAAATGTTTTCATCAACCCCACTTCCATTTCGGCAAAAATTTCAGAAATCCATCTTCCAGTTTAATTTGATGATATCATAAATAATTTACCTATACCTAAACTACGGGTTTACCCTGCGTGGCAGTCCAGCAGCCTTGTTTTCCTTACAACAGGTTGATGTAGTTCAAGCTAGATATATATTTCATAGTCTGTCATCCATTAGCCTCTATTTAATTATCGGTATTTAGTCGCGAACAGCCGTGTTAAGCTTGGCTGCCTTGGATATATTGAATTACCGACTTTCCGGATGCAATTCTCAACTTCTTAAATTCTGATAAGTCTTCGGCTGCTGACTTGGGTGTCGGTGGGACAGACCACGCAGGCTATAGAGTATACAGAGATCAGATGATTAATGGCATGCATGCAGGACTGCCGTGGTCATAGCCATGGGACTCCTATATAATTAACCTCAGGAATTCATGCCATAGAAAACGAAGTATTATAAGTTGGCTGTTTATTGATAAGTCAACAATTTTTGCGTGCGTACATAACGTCACGTCTTCATCGTGTCGTTATTTTGAGGTGGACATTTTTAAAGTTGGACGATAATATTGTTAATGCTGAATTTTCTGACATCGAATTATCCATGGCTGATGACAAAGCAACGCCAGGTGCAAGTAATAAAGTATACTTATAATACACTAATATTGGTTAATCGTTTCATTGTGAGCCTTGAATCTCGGAGGAGGCATATACGCGCCAAACAGTGACAAATTGAGTTGGGCAGCACGATGCATGCATGGTCATAAGCTGGGTTTTCTGTCATCGAATCCATATTACATACTCTCAATCGTAGTTGTTTAGTATATATAAGTAGAATTATATCATTATCGTCGTCGTCGTCATCATCATCATCATCAGTTTCTGAGGCCAGCTGTTTGAAGGCGATGTGTACAAATGAATGATCTCCGTTGTCCTCGCGCGGTCATTTGTCAAGTCCGTTGCTCTTCTTATAGTGTTAGTCCACCAGACCACCACCGTGCACTGTTACTATCATAATCAGTCTATTTAGGCTAGGCATAATACTGCAGTACACGCTAAGTTATGAGCCTTTTGACAAAGTGAATCACTTTGCTTTGTTCAATAAACTAATGGACAGACGTGAAGTTCTGACCACCCTTATAACCTGGTATAGTCTCAGTGCAGCCTTCGTGAGGTGGGACAATATATTTTCAGATATGATAACTCTAACCTGCGGAGTTAGGCAAGGTGGTGTCCTATCTCCAGTTCTATTTGCTGTTTATGTTAACGACCTAATTGAAAAGCTAAGTCGATCTGGTCATGGATGTAGAATTGGGGAGACGTACTTAGGGTGTGTCATGTATGCAGATGACCTAATTTTAATGTCAGCATCCCTGTGTGATCTCCAAGTTATGGTTGACATTTGCTCTATTGAGCTAGAGGGTATTGACATGAAGTTAAATGTTGCCAAATCTCAAGTGATAAGGATTGGATCACATTTCCGTAACGCGTGCAGGAACATCAATGTCAACGGAGTAGAAATCAATTATGTGGACAAACTAAAATATCTTGGCTGTTTTCTGGTTGCAGCCAAGTCATTTAAACTTAGTTTGCATGAAATGCGTGTGAAATTTTATCGGTCATTTAACTCATTGTATAGCAAATGCTACAAATTTAGTGAACCTGTTTTGTTGTATTTGGTTAGTGCACACTGTAAACCATTTCTCCTGTATGGAATGGACTCAATGGAGGCTATATATAAGCCCTACCAACAGTGAGCTGAACTCTTTAGAGTACACGTACAGCTCTGCTATATGTAAAATTTTCAAAATATGTCATAGCAGTGTTGCATCGGTACTGCAATTCATGCATGAAAATACTATTAAAGACTGTTGGTTTTCCAGAAGACTGCGTTTTATGCACAAATGCCGTTCGCATGACAATGAGGTTGTCAGGTTTCTGTGTTTTTTCTCAGACACCATAAGTGGATGAGATTTTCTTGTTTTGCTTTTTATGCTTTTCATGTTCATTTTTTTGTTGTGCTACCAATGTTTCTTGGTGAATTAAAGATTGATATAATTATTTGCCTGAAGTGGGGACTGCATGGGGCTATGGGAGGCGTCCTATACTGACGTGACGGGTATATACGGTATATATATACGGGTACGGTTCTATATACCCGTTCGCGGGTGTACTTATTAACTTTGAGGACAAGTCGGGTATGGGTATTGGGGTAACGGCCTTGTGTTACGGGTACGGTTCCGGTATATACCAAAACGCTCTCCCCGTAGACCTATAACATACATGTACATTCAAGGTCGCTGTTGCCTAGAAAGGAAGCTGCGGCATACAGTCGGCCTCATTCAACTTCCTCCCACCGTCCACTTAGTTCCTCCAATAGACTTGACCTTTTGGTTTCCCCTATACTAGAACTGCCATGGCTCAGTCTCGTTCCTTTGCTTCAATTGGTTCCTCTCTTTGTGGATCTTTGGAATGCGCTTTCTACTTCTGTTCGTTTAACAATGCTATCTAGCATACCTCTTTTCTTCCTTCGCTTTTCTCAAAACCTGCTTCTTTTAGAGTTGCCTTGCGCATGCACTGGGAGCGCTTCTGAACGGTTCACCCTACTATAGAGGCGCTTTACAAATGCTTAAATACAATACAATAAAGCTGTGGATCAAAGGATGCGGGGCAACTGAGCAGAAATCATCGTCTTGGTTGATTGCATTGCGTTCAGCATGCGATGTATAGACTGAGTCACCATGCAACTGCAGTTGAGCCATGCGTGCACGCTGCAGGACCTTAACCTTTCTGAACGCGACCGACTTCAAGCTACACCTGCATGTATATAAATACGCGGAGTTTACGTGGATTTATATAGACTATATATATATATATATATATATTAGGGTGTTCAACTTGCACATGGGGAAAAAATAATTTCACATTTTCACCATGCATACCCTCTGGATTTGTGACATTTGGTATTATAAACAACTCAGTGAAATCTTTTGGCTCTGGGATCATGTTAAGTGACAGCTCAAAGCTGACAAAGTTTTCAAAAAGTGCAATTTTTTTCAAAATTAAAAAATCTTAGTGAACTAATGTATTGTATCAGTTACTGTTACAAAATGCAGAATACAGTATTATAAACTACACATGTTACAATACTGCTTAATTAGTAATCTGTTAAGACTGTTACTATACAACAATTATACAACTGTAGTGTTCGTGTTTCTGCTATTAAAATAATGCCTATTGTCTGTCACTGAAGAGGGAAGATCTTCTTGGGTGGAGCAGTAGAGCAGTAGGCATCTGCTTTCGGTGGTGTTCGACTACTTGGAAGTTGAGCTGACGCTGCTGTTCATCGTGTGTGAGTGCCAAGTTAAAGTCAGTTGCCAACTTTACCGCACGCTTAGCACAGTCATTAATAAGAGAAAGTGCAGCAACAGTGTCTTTGGCATGTCGGCAATCTTCTCCGCTATTCCACGTTTCGGGATCAGAAGATACAAAATCTTGACCGAGTTTGAGGGTAGTAACTAGATGCATCGATCGCTGTGTCACGAACTCAGATAAAGTTTTCTCCTTAAATGTCTTGATGGTTTTGGATCAACTCTTGTTAAATCAATTTTGTTCTGTGGCATGTGTAATGCGGAAACCATTTGTTCCTTATTGTGGGCAAGGGCCTTGTAAGAAAAATTGACAATCCTGCCAAATCTTCACTGATGTACCAGATATGCCTTTCAGTTTATGAAGGGCTACTTCTGCAACTTGGCTAACAATGCTGTGAGAAGCTTCCATGCTCTGTAGCATTCACAGGTCATCGTAAGGAACATCACAACAGGTTACGGGTGCATTGAACCATGCCTTAACATACAGGGTGATGGTAAACTGGCAGATTTTTCTCATAGCATGCAGTTCTTTGGATTCATCTTGAACTGCTCTCTGAAACGAAGTATCTTCGTGCAATAATATGCCCTTCATCATCCACCTGGCATGATGATATGCATCGGGTTGACTGAAGTGGATACTCTCACCATCACCAAAACGATTGGCCTCATCAAGTGCAACAATACTGAGCTTTATGAACTCTAAGTATTCTTGCCGTGGCTGGTTGACTGTACTCAGCTGTAGTGTTGTTTTAGTTTTGCCTTGAGTTTTAGTTTTAGTTATTATTAGTTTCACATGCTAGGTGTTTTAGTTATTATTAGTTTTAGTTATTTCGTCAAGTTTTAGTTTTAGTTATTATTAGTTTTACATGCTAGGGGTTTTAGTTATTATTAGTATTAGTTATTTAACCGAGTCTGGCAATATTTTTCCCGCATAGCCTACAGCTTTTGCATCAAAAAAGATTCACTCGATATACTCTGTTTCAAATCTATATTTAAAACAGTCCCATACTCCACTAGTCTTAGGTCTACCGTGCACCTAAATTTAGTTCAAACATCCTATAAATTTCCAAAGATCGGAAGATTACCGAACGAAGTGCTGATTATAAAACGCGTATATCCAAAAACTTTGAATATCCTAAGACGCTAGGTTTTCGTTATGTGTTTTCGTTATGGTTTTCGTTATGTGTTTTCGTTATTATTAGTTTCGACTGGTTTAGTTTTAGTTTTTATTTCGTTATCGTTTTTCCTCTAGTTTTCGTTTTAGTTTTAGTTTTAGTTAACTAAAACCTTTTGTGTTCGTTAACGCAGGTTTTCGTTTTAGTTTTCGTTAACGAAAACAACACTACTCAGCTGCGCCCACAGAAACTGAACTACAACTTGGTGGTTCTGCTCTATAGCCACATTTTCTCACTGTCAGTCAAAGAACAGCCTTTTGTGTCCTTACTAGGTCAGTCAGTGTTGCTTTGGTCTATGAGAGGCCACTGATTTTTGAACCTGGCAAAAATTGCGTTTTGTGGCACAGAGGAGACAAAGAATAAATCAAAGACTGCTGCTGCAATTATTTCAAACAAATGGTGTCTACAAACCAAGAATAATAGGCATTTGTCAAAGGCCTCTTGAATAACGGTTAAAGCACAACCCAGCCAGCCATTCTGACACCCCTTCCGACTCTCTGAGGGTGTCAACAACCTTATTCCACATCAGGCCACCAGTTCCAGAGCCAGGCAGTTTTGGAATGGTTAGAAGCTTTTCAATTCCTATGCCAGACACAACAACTGCCATGCGATCAGCATTGACACCCTCATCATCTGGCAGCAACTTACCATGGAAAGGAACAACAAGGGTGTCTTAGGGCAGAATTAATCTATAACACCTTGTTCAATAGAGGAACAGGTCTTCTTACGTGCCTCATACACTGAAGTTGTGCACAGAGTCAGATCATTAACATTGGTACCCACTGCTTTTAATGCTGGGGCAACTATGTGCATTGCCTGACGTGGCGTGGTATTTATTCTGTCCAAGCTAGCCACAAATAATGGGTCATCAATCAGACACCGTCTGTTCACCCTTGCTATATTATCAGATAGAAGAGTATTAACAGGAATATGGATTGGAAACACTGAAAAATAGAAAATAACTATTTTTTAACAAATAACTACGTTCGTCACAAATATCGCTATTGTTCACTCTATTTCAAGAATTTACACCTCCTTGAGAGGTCACTTGCCATTGAGATATTGAAGTAGGATTTCTCTAGGTATGTTGTGTATATAAATGTCACATTTTAAGCCCCTATGCATGTGATTTTTCAAAAATAATTTTTTTCTGAACAGTCTAATATATATATATATATATATAGATGAATAGATAGATAGATAGATAGATAGATAGATAGATAGATAGATAGATAGATAGATAGATAGATAGATAGATAGATAGATAGATAGATAGATAGATAGATAGATAGATAGATAGATAGATAGATAGATAGATAGATAGATAGATAGATAGATAGATAGATAGATAGATAGATAGATAGATAGATAGATAGATAGATAGATAGATAGATAGATAGATAGATAGATAGATAGATAGATAGATAGATAGATAGATAGATAGATAGATAGATAGATAGATAGATAGATAGATAGATAGATATAGATAGATAAGATAGATAGATAGATAGATAGATAGATAGATAGATAGATATGATAGGCCTAGATAGATAGATAGATAGATAGATAGATAGATAGATAGATAGATAGATAGATAGATAGATAGATAAAGATGGATGGATGGATGGATGGATGGATGGATGGATGGATGGATGGATGGATGGATGGATGGATGGATGGATGGATGGATGGATGGATGGATGGATGGATGGATGGATGGATGGATGGATGGATGGATGGATGGATGGATGGATGGATGGATGGATGGATGAGATGGATGGATGGATGAATGGATAGATAGATAGATAGATAGATAGATAGATAGATAGATGAGCATTCTATAGTCTACATGCACGCTGGGAGTTAACACACGATTGGATTTCTATATTTCTGCGTTCGCAATTTATTAAACTATACATAGACAGGTTGGCCTATACATATAACGAAATGCATCTAATGTTTGCTCTGTTTGCAGTAAAGACGGATCTGTGTTTCCGTGATTTAGAGCAAATCGTCTGTTTTTTGGACCCTTGTTTATGCAACACTTAACGTAACATGTCACAAGTCGCGAAGATTTCAGACTCGCGACAGCTGCAACCAAGGATGAACCATACCTTGAAGTAGGTCACTAGACAGTTTGATCAAAATAATGTATATAGCCCTGTAGACCCAGGTTTGACAACACGCCAAGGACTTTTACAGTTATATGGAGCTAGCCATGACGGAACTTCAATTAGTTTACAAACATGGGTGTGCCATGGGATTAATCCTGATCGGAAAGTGTAGACACCTCGGAGGTTCAACCTGTTAAAGAATTCGCTGGAGTTAAGTCTGCGAAATTATGTGCACTGAATCCGTTGTCATGGCTTTTCAAGGGGGCGACGCAGTGCATCGTTTCGACAAAGCGTTTTTCCCCGGCTTAGCCCGGACTTCTGTGATACCCTCTGCAGTTCAAAGATCAACCTTCTGGGTCTCACCCGCAGTCGCTTCGGCCTGTTCTCTTCCGATGCCGTTCGGTTTCTCGCCGTATGCACTCGCCACTTCCGCTTCCTGTCCCGTTGCATCACGGGAGGTATGTGGATCGACGTCGTCATCTGTGCACGGATTTGCGAGCGCTTCTTTGGATGGCGATGGGAACAATAGCCATTGTAATGACGACACTTTGACCAGTGATGGAAGGGGACCAAACAGAGGTAGGCTATCAGTTCAGATGTTATCAAGTTTTGAAGAGTTGTTTGTTCTTGTTGTCTATCTATAGATAGCTAAGTAAGTAAGTAAGTGTGTTCTTTATTAAACGCTGGCAAACGCACGGCGCTGTACATACAAAGTTATACAAAGTTATCAAATAGTAGCGGAAAAGTTAGTTAATAGTAAACTAAAAAACACTATGGCCTAGCTGTACAACATCCTAGCCAGGAAACCGCGCCTGGTGAGGGAATCAAATCTAGAAAGAACACGGTTATGTGAGCGTGGGCGCAGGTCGTGACCAGTATATAGAACAGGGGCGTAGTAGGTAATGAAGAATATGTCCAGGATTATTTAAGATATTTCTAAAAAGGTCTTGGTCGGCTTTTTTACAGAGTTCCTCAAAAGTGGGGAAAGATTTTGGTAGGAAACCAAAGCGTACCAGCTTGCGGACCACAGCACTTAGAGAGTCACGTTCCTGTTTGCAGGCGAAGCCCCACCACACTTGGGGACAATATTAATAGCATTCGGTTGACAGTAGTGGACCGGACTACATCATAAAGCCTGACTCCCAAGAGCCCATGCGAGATTAAAATACGATGGGCGTGGAAAGATTGCTTGGCCCGTACACAAATCTTTTGTGAGGATGGGATGAAACACCGAACTTTGCGAAAATCTCGATATTTCTAACACTATAAGTTTTTCTAACAATCTCTACATAATACTGATGTGATAGAAAATAGGCCGGAAATCAGCCTCAGAGGCTGGGTTAGGGATCTTGGGAATAGGGGTAATGGAGCTAGACCTCCATTGGTCAGGAACACAGGAATTATGTGTCGAGAGGTTGAATAGGTATGTTATCGGTTCAGCCAGAAGGTGAGCCATGTTGGAAAGGAGCCAGGCAGGGATCTGGTCAGGACCAGTGGAGCTTCCACAGACAGAGAATAAGGCAGTGTAGGTGCCAAGAATCCCAAATTTTGGCGGACAAGAAACAGACCCCCGATCGCACAACGCATCGTTGGCTGATGGTACTGATCATCGGTCGAGATATCTCGATAAAGTTGATTGAGGGTTTCAGAGTTTATATGACTAGATGAAAAATCATTGCTGGAATTGCGCCCTTTCCGTAGACGGTTGACCTCAGACCACAGCTTCTTAGAACCCCTGCAAAGTCCGTCAAAGGAAACGGTATTGCTCTTTAAGATGATTTTTAAGTTGTAGTATTTCATTTGAGAATATAGACTTATGATTTTCGTACAATGCAATAAGCTTGTGTGATCTTTCGTTACTTTATTCTACACCGCCTTAGCTTGTCTTATAATACTTCATAATTTGCGGTTACCATACTTACTTTAACTTGCCTCACCTTATTTAACCTTACCTTCTATACTTTACTTTAGCTTATACTTTGCCTTGCCCTGTCTTATCTTATATACCTCAAATTAACATGCGATCTATTGTTTTCGTTATTCGAATCGTCTTTTCTATGCTGATCCTTGCCTTATTTTGACCTTGCATAACCTTACCTTGGTATATCATACCTTGCATTTACTATTATCGTACCTTGGTATAATAAGGTATATACGACGTAGAAGGGAGGGAAAGAGGTACGGATGGCAGGGATGGACGGCAAGAAAGTACGGGGAGGAAGCCTTGAATCCTCCTATGGTCTTAAGGGAGTCCCTCTTCTCTGGCTTCAATCCTACCTGTCTGGTCGCACCCAAATAGTTATAGCTGGTAATTCCAGGTCTAACTGGGTGCCTGTCCTTCTAGGAGTTCCTCAGGGATCAGTCCTTGGACCCCTTCTTTTCATTCTGTACACGGCTGTTTACAAATTACTCGGCTACTGGTCACCTTTTTGCTGATGACGTTCAGGCATATGTTCATGGTCCTGCGTCTACTCAACTCACTTTAGCTCGCCGTATTGAAGCCCTTTCCCATGACTTGCATTTGTGGATGTCTTCAATCGCCTTTCGCTAAACTTCCAAAACTCAACTTATTTGGCTTGTTTTTAACAACTTCTGAAAATTGACTCTTCGCTTCTCTCTGAAAACTTTCCCAAATTGCGTTCTCTACTTGTGTGCGTGACATAGGTGTCACTTTGGACAGCTCTCTCACTTTTCTGCTCATGTAACCAACCACGATCCTCTTACTTTCACCTCCCGGCGTCTCAGGGTTATTCGCAGATCTGTTCCCCTCTCTACCACATTGTTCCATTGTCCATGCATGTGTCTGTTCCAAGAATTGATTATTGCAATTCCTACTTATCGGGAATACTTCCCAAGGTAGCAATACGTAACTTAAAGGAAAAGATTTGGTAGGAAGTAAAAGCGTACCAGCTTGCGGACAACAGCAGCAGTTGGTCGTTCCTGTTTGCAGGCGAAGCCCCACCACATAGGAACATTAAAGCATTGAGTTGGTGGTACCGGACCACACCACATCATAAACCTGACTCCCAAAGAGCCCATGCGAGATTAAAATACGATGGGCGTGGAAAGATTGCTTGGCCCGTACACAAATCTTTTGGATATGGGATAGGATAGATGTACAGGCGCACTATAAGTTTTTCTAACACTATAAGTTTTTCTAACAATCTACATAATACTGATGTGATAGAAATAGGCCGGAAATCAGCCTCAGAGGCTGGGTTAGGGATCTTGGGAATAGGGGTAATGGAGCTAGACCTCCATTGGTCAGGAACACAGGAATTATGTGTCGAGAGGTTGAATAGGTATGTTATCGGTTCAGCCAGAAGGTGAGCCATGTTGGAAAGGAGCCAGGCAGGGATCTGGTCAGGACCAGTGGAGCTTCCACAGACAGAGAATAAGGCGGTGTAGGTGCCAAGAATCCCAAATTTTGGCGGACAAGAAACAGACCCCCGATCGCACAACGCATCGTTGGCTGATGGTACATATCATCGGTCGAGATATCTCGATAAAGTTGATTGAGGGTTTCAGAGTTTATATGACTAGATGAAAAATCATTGCTGGAATTGCGCCCTTTCCGTAGACGGTTGACCTCAGACCACAGCTTCTTAGAACCCCTGCAAAGTCCGTCAAAGGAAACGGTATTGCTCTTTAAGATGATTTTTAAGTTGTAGTATTTCATTTGAGAATATAGACTTATGATTTTCGTACAATGCAATAAGCTTGTGTGGTCTTTCGTTACTTTATTCTACACCGCCTTAGCTTGTCTTATACTTCATAATTTGCGGTATACCATACTTACTTTAACTTGCCTCACCTTATTTAACCTTACCTTCTATACTTTACTTTAGCTTATACTTTGCCTTGCCCTGTCTTATCTTATATACCTCAAATTAACATGCGATCTATTGTTTTCGTTATTCGAATCGTC
>JACEVL010000165.1:45000-70000 GCA_020284085.1 Aporrectodea caliginosa | reverse complement strand
GAATGAAATAGATAAGATATTCCAGTGAAACTTCGATGGAAACTGCCAGTAATTTTCAGTGAAAATCGCAATAATTTGTACAGTTGGCTAAGTTTCCGCGATCGCGTATAATTTTATACGGGTGGTTATTACATTGTCCTATGTGTTGTTCGTTTCTATACTATAGGTGTGGTTTCAGAATCGTCGTGCCAAATGGCGTAAAGAGGATCACACGCGAAAGGCGCCTGGACGACCAGCCCATAACGCCCACCTGGAGACGTGCAGTGGAGTTCCCATTCCCCCGGATGAGCTGCGCAGGAAGGAAGAAATGCGCGCCCAGAAGAAGAACATTCGTCAGCACGACAGAGGTTTCGGAATACGACGAAAAACAGAGAGAAAGATGGACTCGAAGAAAAGATCAAATATGGTGGGAAGTGGAGGAGGATTGGGTGGAAATGGAGTCAGGGTAGCGGAAGTGGAAAGCGGTAGCGCCGATGAGGAAGACGTTGACGTCGTAGGATTTCCGGTGGAAAATCCATCCAGATCTAGAATCGAAATAGAAACTGAAACTGAAAAGAAAAGCAAATTAGAAACTGAAACCGAAACTGAATCTGACTCTAAGAACTCCGGCAGTGATTCCTCGGCGTGCGGCGGAGACTGGGAAAGTGAGATGGACACGAGTTCTTCAGAAAAATGCGCTTCGTCGAATCAGAGTCGGTTACGGTTGCATGGATGTTGTGTTCAGACCGGAAGTAGCGTCGACCTGGATCGCTCTTCGAGAACAGCGTCAGAGGAATCCAAGTCTGACCGCTGCAGTCGGAACATCGCATGTACCTCCAATCAACGTGTAGTGGACAAATTTCGATTTACCATCGCTCACCTCCTCGGACACTGACCGAGCAATGACCATCATCACACGACTGACCAGTGGTGCATGGAGGGTTAATCGAGAGGTCGGAGACGGTTAAAAGTCCCTAATGTCATAAACGTATAAATTCAGCAGTTATAATTATAGTGCTTTTAAAAGATCTCTAAACATGATTGAAAACAAACGTTGTCTCAAGTTTCGAAGTATATATGTGCGCCTGTTGGGTTACATTAGAAGTTGCTAATTACATTACATCACAATTAACATTATATTGTATAAACCTTACCTTAACACTTACCTTTTCTCATCTTACCTCAGGTACGGGTCGGGTAGGCATTTCACGGGTCGGGTAGGGTAGGAGCACTACGGGTACGGGTATAGCGCCTACTTCGCAAAGTCTCCTAATTTAAACTTACCGTATACAGGCCTGTATGGCAAGGTTAAATTTTAGCTTACTTTATTATTCTTTGTTTTGCTGTAGCTTATTTTTTATTCTATCTTACCTCGCTTTACCCCATCTTAATTACGCTAAATTACCTAACCATACCTTCTCTTATCCCATCTCCCTTTACCTACTTCATCATACCATACTTTGCCTTAACTTACTCTGTAATAATTCCTTACTACACTCAACCTTAACCGAACTTACGCTTCGTTACCTATAGTCCTGCGTTGCCAAACTTGCCATATACTTTATCATTACTTACCATGCTTTATACTAACCCTAATTAATTTGGCTTAGCCTACGTTACCTGATTGAAGTTCTTGTGGGTGGTCCAGACGGATCTTTGGAGAGCGGAGCAGATGAATTAATGAGTCGATGGATTGATTGCGGATGTCTGTTGTTCGGCTAAGCGCTGGCAAACATCGAATGCAAACGAAACGAGACTCTGCTGCACAGTAGCTCCGCCATGCGGACAATAAAGGCGCTCATTAGGCATCCGGAGAATTTTATCATCGCTGTGTGAGGCCTCCTCTTCCTCTCCCTTCTCTTTCTCTTTCCCTTGTCCTGTTTCCCCTTCCTCTTTTTCCTCCTTGTTCTCTTCTACTTTCTCCGCCTCCTCCTCCTCCTCCTCCTTCTCCTTCTCCCCCTCCTCCTCCTAATCTTTCTTTTCTGCCTCCTCCCTCATTTTCGTTCTCGTCCTCCTGCTCCTACTTCTTCTCTGCCTTCTCTTCTTCTTTCTCCTCATCTTTTCCTCTTCATTCTCCTCCTCTTCTTCTTCCTTCTCCTTATCTTCCACTTATTCCTCTCAGCATCCAAGGAGCTCAAAAGCGGCGAGGTACAAACATATGGATCGAACGAATAGGTTCGCTTCCAAGGCGCTTTCGGAATATTTCGGAAGACAACAAGACGATACGACAATTAACCATCGAAACTCTAAAGAATCTGTGCATGCCACAGGCCATCATGCGCAGGATACGGGCTGTTACCCCCATCTGCAGGGATATAGACCTATTGGTGTCATTGAACATTTTCATGCAAAGAGCAGGATTAAAAGGTTGGTAGGTTAACACGAAGGTATTGTTGGAGGATTGCTTACTGTGGACATGTTTGCGCTTCAGCCGAATGAATCGTTCATATCTTCCGACCGACGACGCCTCTTAAATGTTTCTGTAGAGACGTTTAATCAACCAATAACCTTTTCTGGATGAAATTCAGACGCAAAACACAGGATGAACCCACACTATTTAAATCACTCGGATGACCCTACCCAGATGTAAGTCACTCGGATGACCCTACCCAGATGTAAGTCACTCGGATGACCCTACCCAGATGTAAATCACTCGGATGACCCTACCCAGATGTAAGTCACTCGGATGACCCTACCCAGATGTAAGTCACTCGGATGACCCTACCCAGATGTAAATCACTCGGATGACCCTACCCAGATGTAAGTCACTCGGATGACCCTACCCAGATGTAAGTCACTCGGATGACCCTACCCAGATGTAAGTCACTCGGATGACCCTACTCAGATGTAAATCACTCGGATGACCCTACCCAGATGTAAGTCACTCGGATGACCCTACCCAGATGTAAGTCACTCGGATGACCCTACCCAGATGTAAGTCACTCGGATGACCCTACCCAGATGTAAGTCACTCGGATGACCCTACCCAGATGTAAATCACTCGGATGACCCTACCCAGATGTAAGTCACTCGGATGACCCTACCCAGATGTAAATCACTCGGATGACCCTACCCAGATGTAAATCACTCGGATGACCCTACCCAGATGTAAATCACTCGGATGACCCTACCCAGATGTAAATCACTCGGATGACCCTACCCAGATGTAAGTCACTCGGATGACCCTACCCAGATGTAAATCACTCGGATGACCCTACCAAGATGTAAATCATTCGGATGACCCTACCCAGATGTAAGTCACTCGGATGACCCTACCCAGATGTAAGTCACTCGGATGACCCTACCCAGATGTAAATCACTCGGATGACCCTACCCAGATGTAAGTCACTCGGATGACCCTACCCAGATGTAAATCACTCGGATGACCCTACCCAGATGTAAGTCACTCGGATGACCCTACCCAGATGTAAGTCACTCGGATGACCCTACCCAGATGTAAATCACTCGGATGACCCTACCCAGATGTAAGTCACTCGGATGACCCTACCCAGATGTAAATCACTCGGATGACCCTACCCAGATGTAAGTCACTCGGATGACCCTACCCAGATGTAAGTCACTCGGATGACCCTACCCAGATGTAAATCACTCGGATGACCCTACCAAGATGTAAATCATTCGGATGACCCTACCCAGATGTAAGTCACTCGGATGACCCTACCCAGATGTAAATCACTCGGATGACCCTACCAAGATGTAAATCATTCGGATGACCCTACCCAGATGTAAGTCACTCGGATGACCCTACCCAGATGTAAATCACTCGGATGACCCTACCCAGATGTAAATCACTCGGATGACCCTACCCAGATGTAAATCACTCGGATGACCCTACCCAGATGTAAATCACTCGGATGACCCTACCCAGATGTAAGTCACTCGGATGACCCTACCCAGATGTAAATCACTCGGATGACCCTACCCAGATGTAAGTCACTCGGATGACCCTACCCAGATGTAAGTCACTCGGATGACCCTACCCAGATGTAAATCACTCGGATGACCCTACCCAGATGTAAGTCACTCGGATGACCCTACCCAGATGTAAATCACTCGGATGACCCTACCCAGATGTAAGTCACTCGGATGATCCTACCCAGATGTAAATCACTCGGATGACCCTACCAAGATGTAAATCATTCGGATGACCCTACCCGGATGTAAGTCACTCGGATGACCCTACCCAGATGTAAGTCACTCGGATGACCCTACCCAGATGTAAATCACTCGGATGACCCTACCAAGATGTAAATCATTCGGATGACCCTACCCAGATGTAAGTCACTCGGATGATCCTACCCAGATGTAAATCACTCGGATGACCCTACCAAGATGTAAATCATTCGGATGACCCTACCCAGATGTAAGTCACTCGGATGATCCTACCCAGATGTAAATCACTCGGATGACCCTACCAAGATGTAAATCATTCGGATGACCCTACCCAGATGTAAGTCACTCGGATGACCCTACCCAGATGTAAGTCACTCGGATGACCCTACCCAGATGTAAATCACTCGGATGACCCTACCCAGATCCAAATCACCTGCATGTATGGTCTCCAGATGCAAAGCAGAGATAACTTTAGTGCTTTGTAAGGTTAAGGATTTTTCCAATTATCGCCATTTACAGATCCCTGCTGTATTCAGACGCAACTTCTCACCTCTACCAAACCCGTCGTATTTCAGTGGACCGCTGGATTTCTAAACCGGATGTATGAACAGGGTCACGGCGCATCAGAACGATTGCACAGAAAATGAGCAGCAGCGTTTAAAGAGATTCACTTATCGTCCATCCACCGGAACACACTTCCGTCCTCTTCCTCCATCTCCTGGTATAATTTTCCCAATCCGCATCCATTTCCTCCTTTAATCGGAGGATGAAACTGGAAACCCTTTACCGTGCCTCCCTTCATTGAATTCCCTCTTTGTCGAGCGCAGCATAACAATAGACGCCGACAGTTAGCCTAGTAGATCCAATAACGGAACAGACCTCGGATCATCTTATCAATCAAACCCGTGATAATAGTATATCACTCTCATACTTCTTTCAGGCGCCTTATACATGTACTCTATATTATTTAATTACCTAATGAGTATATAATATCATATATATATATTACATATATATACTGGAATTCTACATCACTCTTTGTGTTGCCTGATTGTGACGGAATGGTGTTTATATAATTATGTAGGGTGCCTACAATAATGCATATGCCTAAGTATATACGAAAGTCCCCTATCGCTGAGTGACAATTGACCGTGTAAAGCATCCTTGAATAGTTTGCTAATGACGACGCTATAGAAATTGTTGCTAGGCCTAGTACAAAGTAAAATTACACTTACAATTACAATTGCGATTACAATTGCAATTACAATTACAATGACCACTTAGGAGAGGCTCTCATTTCCTTTTCGTAGGCCCTTGAACTGACAATGGACGAATCCCTAGGCCTATCACAGAACTTGCCTTTTTCTGCCCAGCATACGCCCGAATCAAAATCTATTGCTTAAGGTACAAGCGTGCGCCAACAGCTTAACATAGCACAACATAACATAACATAACATAACAATAGTCTGTGTTAGAACCACTGCAAATTAACCTGGAACTTGTCCAAAGTCGTTACACATAGTCGAACCTGCAGCACGGTGGTCTGTCGGTAAGGCGCCTGGTCGGACCAGACGTGTTACCGACAGACCACCATGTCCAAGTGTATGCATATGTGTATTTGAAAGTGTAGGGATATGTGTATTTGAACATGTAGCCTATGATGTAGGCATTGTACGATTGCCACTTGCCCTCCATCCTGAGGCAGTTGTGAACAAATCCCACGGTCCTAGAGGCGTCGCCAGACTCTTGTTGTAACCAGGGCATAGCCGTGGTAGGGCAGTCTTACAGGTAACCAGAGCAGGGGGCGATTTATGCCCCAAAATAAATTCTCAGCAGGACAAAATTCTGGTAGCCTTGTGGCAGAGCAACGATGAGGGCAAAGGGATTTTTACCAGAGCATTTGCCCTGCCTTGCCCTGCTGTAGCGCCGCCTCTGCACGGTCCTGGACGCTGCGGGGACCAGTCACCAGTGCACCACAAGATTTGCCATTCACTTCCAAGCTTATATGCAGGGTCCAAATTCTATCGCTTATACGGCAGATACAACGTACATGAACGACTTGATCATTACATTAGGCTACGTAAAACTGGAGATTAGGCTGCGTTACGCAATTCATTAGATTAGAATGGAATCAATGGATCACAACTGTCTCTGAATATTATCAATAGCTGCATGATCTGCGTCCATCAATGACGCTAAATATGAGTTGATAACGTGCTCAGATGAGAGACCAATTTAGAAGCGATTCAAACCTGCGTATACGATTCGAACAATTAACCAATGAGACAACTTTATTACAGCGTATACTATGCGCCAGTTGAAGGGTTTCGTCCACCATTGCGTGCGGCCAATGTCACATCCGCCAAACGCAAAGCATACACAGCCATCGGATGGAAATGTTTTGTCGCCAACATGGGCCTTGGGGCAAATGGCTGAAACCCCGTCACGCTTTTATTTCAGAATCCATTTATCACGGCCTTAACGTCGCTGAAATGGCCTCAGTGACAGCGCTCACTTATTCAAAATTATACCCCTCATACTACGGGCTGGAGTGGGACCATTTTGCGGAGATATTTATGATCGTCCGAGACACTTATGGTCTTTAGGATACGCTCGACGAATTGGATTCAATCATTGCCGACAAGACGAAGCGGTAATTGAAAAAAGATCGGTCCCTTTCAACTTCATTATTCATGTCGATTTCTTTAAATCGTGCACCGTGACCCGAAAAGTAAAAGTTCAACCATCTCCCAGCCTATGCTCGTCTGCATAGTTCTGCTATTTATACGTGTCTGTGTTAGATATAATTATGCGGTCTGTTCACGCTTTGACGGCGGTCTTTGATGAAAGGGAGGACTGCATGGGGAGCAGAAAGAGAACGAAGAAGAGGGAAGCAGGGATAGGCGCAGAGACAAAGACAGGAACAGAGACATAGGCAGAAGTAGAAGAAAGACTACATAGAAGTTGCCATAGAATACTAATAATACTACTACTAATAATAATAATAATACTAATAATACTACTACTACTACTACTACTACCACTACTACTACTACTACTACTACTACTACTACTACTACTACTACTACTACTACTACTAATAATAATAATAATAATAATAACAACAACAACAACAACAACAACAACAACAATAATAATAATAATAATAATTCCAGAATAATTTAATAATAATTCTTAATTAATGTTTAAGTCCCTGAGGGATCATGTGTACCTCAGGGCAAAAACAACAACAACAACAACAACAACAACAACAACAACAACAATAATAATAATAATAATAATAATAATAATAATAATAATAATAATAATAATAATAATAATAATAATAATAATAATAATAATAATAATAATAATAATAATAATAATAATAATAATAATAAATAATAATATGTGGTTTTCTTTGGTTGAATCTTGGTTCTCTGTTAAAGACGGATGGCGATTACAGTTGAGTAACTGGGTGGCGGTTACTAAGTGGGTAGCCGGCGGCGGTGGGTGGGTGAGTGAACAAGGGTGGGTGGGTGGTTGGGTGGCTGGGTCAGTTGGGTCTCCAGATGCGTCGGATGAATGTATGAAGGGCTAATCATGGGTAACAGAGGTTTCGACTGAAGGCGAGTCATTACTCATCATATTCATTCAGCTGAACTGAATGAGCAGACAACTGCGGCGTCGTTAAAAGAACATCAGACATTTATAATTATGTTTTCAGGTTTTATGCGCATGACAGAATGGCTGTTTACGTAAATAAGGTAAGGTATGCTCAGATAAGGAGCGGTAATTAATGGTTAGATGAGGTAAATACAGTTAAGGTAGAGTACAAGAGGTAAGGTGATTACGTCAGAAAAAATAGGCTGGTAATAGGCCTACAGTCGTATATAGTTAATAGAGCTTGGTTTTATTCTAATCTGGACGGGGCTTTAGAAACAAGGAGCATCATGGAACAGACGAAAGAGTATAAATGAAAGAAGTGCCTGCCTCTGTTTGCATTGAATCCAATACCTCAGCGAAATGGACATTATAAGGTAAGGTACAGTAAAATTAAGGTAATTAAAATTAAGCGAGAACATGGCGATGGCGGTGGTGATGATGATGATGATGATGATGATGATGATGATGATGATGATGATGATGATGATGATGATGATGATGATGATGATGATGATGATGATGATGATGATTGTGATGATGATGATGACAATAATAATATTAATATATAATAATAATTATAACAATAATTTTAACAATTTACAATTTATGTTAAAATTAATATTAATATTAACTATTAGGCTAATCGATTAATTAATCGTTAACTTCCGTAGCCCTAGTTAAAGGTAATGATAATTTTAATTCTAGAGATATTAATTATTATTATAAATGCTAATGCTAATGATAAAACAGTAAAGATATTCATAACGTTAAAACTTAATATAATGATGATGGTAGCAATAATCATAATAATAATGATAATGATGACGATTACCATAATGATAATAATAAATTAAATACATTTATAAATTACATATCAACTGGCACTAATTGCTAAGAGAGTTGAGCGAAGGGTAGGCCTATTCATTTCAAATCTCCGCCGTATGCGTCCCTAACTTGGACTATTTTAATTTTTATGCATTCACTGAAGTTGCCGCTCTTTGATGGGGGTAGGGCAATCATATCATTCCCGATAGAAAGGGAGCTACACCGCGTGCCGACATTTCACATGAAGAGGAAATTCTTCAAGATCGCGTTGTGCGCTCGGTCGAATCGAGCAACCAATAATTAACCCGTCAAATCATCCTCGTCTCTACCCGGCGCACGAATAAATTGTTAGAAATTTACCCCTTCGCATGTCTCGTTGCAGGAAAGCCACTTGAAGGGTATAAGTAGGGTAACTTGCAGCCTTGCAGGGAGGAGATGTTCCGCCAAAGTACATTGCTCTACAGCGTCGACTTCGTCATAAATCAATTCATCTGTGGCGTTTTAATGGCGACGGAACCGCCTTCTCTTCATGGACTGCATGGCCATTTAGTTTTCAAGTCTCCTAACGATGTCTGTCACTGCGCAATGGACAGCCAGACTCAAAGGAAGGAAGGAAGGAAGGAAGGAAGGAAGGAAGGAAGGAAGGAAGGAAGGAAGGAAGGAAGGAAGGGAAGGAAGGAAGGAAGGAAGGAAGGAAGGAAGGAAGGAAGGAAGGAAGGAAGGAAGGAAGGAAGGAAGAAGGAAGGAAGGAAGGAAGGAAGGAAGGAAGGAAGGAAGGAAGGAAGGAAGGAAGGAAGGAAGGAAGGAAGGAAGGAAGGAAGGAAGGAAGGAAGGAAGGAAGGAAGGAAGGAAGGAAGGAAGGAAAGGAAGGAAGGAAGGAAGGAAGGAAGGAAGGAAGGAAGGACTGTGTTTCATCAGCCAATACAGATAGAGAAGTTATAAGTTATAATAATTCACTACTCCAACACGCCTAGACGATTCTTGAAAGGCGCTACACAAAAGTTCAGATATATATTTATATGAATGCATACAAGCATATAAGCATACATACATACATACATACATACATACATACATACATACATACATACATACATACATACATACATACATACATACATACATACATACATACAATACATACATATGTACATACTCACATGCACACATACGTACCAACATGCATTCATGCATACTTACATGTAAATCCACATAATTATATATACAAACATACACAAATGCATATAGACATAGGGCATACTTAGTACTTAAAGATATATATACATACGTACGTACAATCGTACATGCATGCATACTTTCATTCACACACACACACACACACACACACATATATATATATATATAATTATATATATATATATACAATCATTCATACATGTTTACCAATTGCCATTCACCGGGCTAACAGTCCAATCTACTTACTCGTTTATTTTTTATTGCAGCTCTGTATCTTCCAGACGTTCTAGTCCTTGATCTGAGTAATGTTACAAACAATGTATGTATGGACTGCCTATGAGACGCTATGGTCAAATTGCTAATTTTATTTCGGGTAGCAGAGCAGCGTCTGTGCATGGTTTGTTTTTATTTGTAATTTTGTGACGCTCATTGATTAAAATGGCTACTACTAGTACTAATAAGAGAAACGCTCAATGGCCAAGGAAAGGAACAGACTAGACTGTCTGCTGTCTCTGTGAAGGGTATCATTCTTACAAAGTACAATATGAAGAATGTTTCTTGTGCGAAGTTCTAGGCTATGTGTGTGTTATTGGTAACGAGAATTTGCTGCGAAGAGTTTGCCTCAGAGAAATACTATGCGTAATCAAGAAGGTGCAATTGATTACTTAAATAAATACTCTTCAACATTATGATAAAAAGCCTCAATTGATTTCATACAACTTTCCAGTGTGACTTCGTTTCTTGGTTACTTAAGAGACGCTGTGACTCTGGCGTGAAACATTCAATGCTTCTTCCTTTGTCCCATGCATGCAGGTCCGTAAATCTGTTTCGACATGTGGGAAGGGAAACTTTGTAAGTGTCTATATTTCCCTTAAGAAGCTAATATAACAGCACTGTGTAAGAATCGTAATTATTTAATTAATGCGTTGAGCAAAACAATAGGCAAAACTTCCACTATAATGGTTAATGACTGATTCCCACTACATGTAGGCTACTGAGGTCAGTTACACACTAGGATAGTGTTAGGCCTACCAAATTTATTTTCGCACTGCTGCATGTAGGTTTGAACTGACATAACGTTTGTGACACAGCTTAGAAAAATTGTGTGGAGGGAATTCCTTCCTGTCCCCTCCCCCAAGCTTAAAAGTGGAGAGGCAATTCCCACCCTTCCCTTCCCAGGATTTACGGTCCTGCTTTGTCCTCCTTTTCGACTTTCTGTGTCCTCCTTATAAGCTATCCATATATCCGGCAACCCAACATTTGGCAAGCCTTTCCGACGACTTTATTCTGATGTGTGGGTCGTTGTCTTTGCCGTTATCGCAGTGTTCAGACATTAACACTGCGATAACGCATAAGAACGAACCTTCCTTTTCGAACAATAGGCCTATTTCCTTTGAATGCATTGGGGCGAGGAGATGGTTGAATGGTAACACGATGACACAAAGATCAGAGAGACACGGGTTCGATACCCGCTAGCCTCATAAGGTCGACTCAGCATTCCACTCCCTGGGGCGACTGTAAAATGAGCAGTAGGACGGATGGGCACCATGCAGGCTACTACACAGTAACACTCGACTCAAGTTAAACTTGTTATCATCTGTTACTAGTATATCATGTGACCTTACTGCGTACTTGTCAGTTTGGATCAATAAAAGATTATTATTATTATTATTATTATTATTATTATTATTATTATTATTATTATTATTATTATTATTATTATTATTATTATTACTATTACTATTATTATATCAAAAACTAGTGTAACTGGAAGGGCTATCCCTCTTCCATCTCGGGCATAGGGTCAACAAAAGATCCGGTGAAGGCCACAGCGTTAAAGCGCTGAATTGTCAACGACAGTCTTTGGAAGAGGAAGGTCGTCTCTCTGACGTCGTCCGTCGCCTTTGTCAGATGACGGCCCATCACTGTGATTAAGTCAAGGCCTCTTAAGTTATTATTATTATTATTATTATTATTATTATTATTATTATTGTTGTTGTTGTTGTGGTTGTTGATGTTGGTGGTGGTGGTGGTGTTGCTGTTGTTGTTGTTATGTAAATGATGTTTCAAGTAATTCGGAAAAACACATTGTTCTCTGTCTACCTTAAGTTGCACCTGCATAGATCAGTTAGACAATCGTGCAATCAACGATTTTGGGAGGTGTTTGACAAGCGCTATATAAATGTTCTATGATATAGGCCTACATATGCTGCGGAATTTGTTAGATCGCTCGTAAGGATATATGCTTGCACCTACGATTTGCAAACTCCAAGAATAGCGTCAAAAGGCGAAAATGGTCAGCTGCATTGAGCCTAATAGGCATATGCTAGTTGTGGCGACCCCCTTCCTATCCAGGCTTGGGTCGGGCAGTTGTGGGAAAATCTCTTTATCAACAGACTTCTGATCCCGGGTTCGAACCCCTGGCGTAGCAATAAATATGCTGCCAGTTTCACCGGTAAGAGGTAATGAAACTCTAAGGTTTTTATCTCTGAGTCTAGCGCTTCTACGCAACGTCTGTTGCGATGGCGCTACAGAAGCATTTGTACTTTCAATGTCACTATCTACCAGGGTACCATGGCCAGGCGCTATATCCGCGGCTTCTGCTGTGGGCAGACCAATACCTCGCAGGGTATCTGGGTCCTTCTTTCCCACAACTGCACTTTCAGGAAACCGTGATCTGGTTTCCAGGTCTTGGATCTTACTTACTAATGATTTCAAAATGGCGGCCTGTTCTTGTTGACTGTTTATTAATGCCTCTAAAATCTTCCGTGTATCAAAAGGTTCTTCAAATGATGACAAGTCAGGTTCCATTGTTACATTTAATTATCAAAGCTGTAAATCTAGGAAACAATTATGTAGCGCCAGCAGCTCGGTGCAATGTCACTACTCAAGGTTCATCATTGTGCAGTCATTAAAACAATCACCGATAATTAATCAATTACAAAGATCATCATTAGCGATAAACAAACAACTTTATTTATTTAGCGCTTGAATTAAAAACAAGATACAAATACGATACTCTGTGTTTCTGACCTTACACCAAACCACGAGGGTGAAGAAACACCACAAAGCCACCGGCAATGTAGAACGTCTTCGTCGCACTGCAGCAGGCGTCGAACCAACAACCCCAGGTTGATGAGCGGTTGATGTTCTCTCCCTTTGCGTTGCGCTTACTACTTAAGACTCAGCCACACAGAGCGCTGTCGCTCGCGCCACTCTTTCGCGCCAAAATCGTGGCGGGCTTTCTCACTTGCACGACTCAACTGCAGGCCGGCAGGCATCGACTAACGCTGACGACCGATCAATATCGACTGAGCTGCAGACTGACCGATGCGTGCCAGCGGACCTCCTTTATATAGGCGTCGGCTCCCGCCTAGAAAGCGCGCGCTCAGCCGGCAGCGATCAATAATTGCCGCCCTTATGCAGTGCTGGCCGACAACAGTAATTAAGGCGCCAAACTGCACTGTAGGAGAACTTATTAGCGCCAAACTATAAAGCGCCAACTTGTGCCCTAGTTCGGCACACTTTCCCGGCCCCAGGGAAAAATTTCCAAGTCCCTGGAAATTTTCGTTGTCTCTCCAGAAAGGAGGCAAGGCCACGTTGGTTGCTATATAGATTTTCGACAATATACATTAAGCAATGTTACTATAGCAACACGTAGTATCAAAATAATACACACATCATTAATCATTCACATAAAACCTTAATCATCAAACGCAGGGCATCGTCTATACAATTGCCTGCCACTACAATATAACATTTTCACAAGTGATCCAATCAAGAACATGGTAAGTCTATTATTAATCACTATCACAAAACCTAGCAGGTTTCCTACTCATTCTTTTAGGTCTCTCTGGCAACATCTCAGAAGACTGGGCATCTTCCAGAATGTCTTCCGGATTTGGATCCAGAGTGACATCCAAGGCGTCCTTATCGGAAGGGAGCTCTCCTTCGACTTTCTTCAGCTTATCCACATAGACAATAAGCGGTTGAGACTTCGGCGTCTTACGAATTCTGTACAACACAGGACTGAGCTTATCTAAGACTTGGTAAGGCCCTATATAAGTTTTCGACCATTTGTCCTTCAACCCTGACCTTCTGCGTGGATAAAAATACCAGACAAAGTCTCCGGGGCGGAAACTTGTCTCTTTCACCCTTAAATCATACCTACAAGCTCTAACAGTAGCTTGGCGCTGCATAAATTCTCGAGCATATGCAAAATCAGTTTGAATCTTTGACAATTGTTCTACAACAAAAGCATCAACAGACAAACAATCAGGCAGGACCCTACAATCGCCTAACACTAAGTCGATCGGCAAGCACAGCTCGCGTGAGAGGAAAAGGCGGTTGGGAGTGAAGCCGGTACTTTCGCTCTCGCTAGCTCGATACGCTGCCAAGACGAAGTGGAGGTAGCGATGCGAATCTTTCTTCTTTACTTTGATCACGAAGCTTGACCAAGGCGACAAAGAAGGATCAATGATTTTCATGCGCGACATGTGGTCGATGTGCTCATCTATCAGCGGAAGAAGTGACATCGGCTGCCGGCGTAGAGACTGTCTAACTGGCTTTTCTTCACCCGTATCAATTCGATGCTGGAGTAGGCTGGTATAGCCCAAGTCCCATTCGTGAAGTGAAAAAGCTTTATGGTTCTGCAGGATCAGCTGACGAAGTTGTTCTCTTACTTCATTTGGCACCTCTTCAGAGACGTTGTTCCAGAGTGGAGAAAGGATTTCTTCAGCGTCGGTTGAGACCGGTTCTTCCTTTACTTCATTCACAGCGCAGTGATCGTCTGTTTCTGGTTTGGCAGGCATCGTTGAAAGGATTTCTACTTCATCGATCGGAAAAGGTAAGCCTCGGCGCAGACGTACGTCTTGTGGCGTTGGATTCATCACGCGCACCGTCAGTTCGTTAGTGCGGTCCTGAAGCAATGTTCCTGCGACAAGAAGACCTGAGTCTAGAACTTGAGACTTAGTTGCCCATGACCCGCATTGCATGGTCAGACGTGGCAAGACAGCAAATGCTTCCACATTCATCTCGCACAAAGCAGGCACTTTGACATCTCTGGCGGCAACAATCTTTCGACAGCTCATTGTCTCTGGTCGGTTGCATATCGGCAGCACATGTCCTCCAATGGTTATCTTTGAGTCTCCAAATTGCCATTGTGCTTTATGTTTTTCTAACCAAGAAAGACCAAGGATAACTTCAGAGATTTGTTCAGTTACTAAGCAATGAATCACAAAGGAGTGTCCTTCGGCTTCACAGCGTAACAAAGTCTCGCCCGTCACGCGGATTTCAGTACCATTAGCTGCTCTCAATAGTTGTTTGGATTTTACCACTTGGTCAGGCTTGACCAGCGAAGATGGCACCAAAGACAGTTCACAGCCAGTGTCCAAAAGACCCCAAACAGTTTTTCCGTGAATTCGTAATTTCAGGTATGCATTGTTACTTCCCACCACGTGATGTAGATTGGCTACAACAGGCGGTTCTTCCGGAGGATTGTTGACCGGTAGAGCATCTTCACGGTTCGGGCAGCGACGAGCGATGTGACCTGGTTGACCACAATCATAGCATGACCTAGGACCTTGCCAATCATTTGGTCGAGATCTGCGTCGGACAAATCGAGAGCGATCATTCATTCGTCGTGTAAATGGCTGACCCACAGAGTTCGGAGGCTGAAAAGGAATTTCTTCACCCCATTGTCTTTTCGGTTGGTTAGGCAAATTCGGTTTCGCCCAAGCTTCATTGATCATCTTCTGCACCAAGTCAATAGTAAGTTCTGGTTCTTTAATTGTTTTCACTCGAGCTGGACGTCGTTCAACAGAGTCGGCCTCACATTTTTCAATTCTCAGATACCCTTCATATCTCATTGCTAGATTGTATGCTCTATCGAGAGTCGTAGGTTCGTTTTCTCTTACCTTCATGGCAATTTCTTTATTTCGGATAGCGTCGATGAATGAGCGAACAGCGACAGCTTCACTGTGGGACGTGGTCGGACCCGGATAAGCGTGAATCATGAGTCGACGAACGTCTTGAACCAAAGTTCCAAGTTCTTCTCCTTCCTTTTGACGTCGTGTACTCAGTTGCGTTTGATAAAGCGACATTTGATCTGCGCCGCCATAGCGTTGTCTAAGTCTTTGGATAATGTCAGACCAGGTTGTCATGGTAGCGGAGCTGAATTCCCATAGCAACTGATTGGCAGGCTCAGTGAGCGCACAAGTTAGCTGATTTGTCTTTTCTTCTTCAGTCCAGCCGTTATTCTGGGCACATACCTCAAATTTTCTTATGAAAGCTTCGACCTCGGTTCGACCATTGTATGACCCAAGCTTGATCCATTGTCTGGATGGTTTGACATTACCACTCTCGGTTGAAGAGGCGTTCGTCTTAGGTTGCACTTCATCTGCGGCTGAAGTAGACCTACCTTCAACTTGACATGACTTATCTTCATTGATCGTCTTATCTTGAACTGGCAAGGAAGCAGACTTACCGGAAGAAGTTTCTTCTTTCTTCAGTGTCACTTGTTTCGGTTGCGGTTCAAGCGGTTCACTTTCAGTTGGATCAGCCGTTGACTTACTAACTTTCATCTTGGCAGCTTTCGGTTTCTCTTGTCGTTCACCCTTGAATGCCTTGGTTGATCGTGATTCTGGAGCATTTCTAGGAAATGGCGGCGGCGGTGCATGACAGTGTGGACAATTCAGGTCGGGTGGTTTCGACGGATGATTGCGCCTGTCTTTAGCCATTTTCTTCCGGAACGATTCGACATCAGCATGACCGGAACTTGCAGTGAAGAACACTGGCGGTGGACGACGTGTTGATTGGCTTGACTTCACGGCGGTAGAATTCGTCGTGAAAAGAGGCCAGGTTGACATCGTGTTTAGCGGAGCTGAATTCGTCGATATGGACTGGAATGTCGAGGGGCGGCGATTGGTGTCGACAAGAGGCCGGGTTGCAGAGTCAGTCGTTTGGCGATGCGACGAAGAAATGAGAGGCAGGCGAGCGTATCGAGCTAAGCGAGGCGAAGACGGTTCATGCGTAGACAAACCGTCGACCAGGCTGTATCTTTTCCCTCGATGCTTATGCAACATTTTATCTGAAACTAGAGACTCAGTATTAGTGTGTGCATTTAACTTTATTTGGTCTTCAACCCGACTATTTGTAGGACCAAACAATTGATCATTCATCCATTCATCATCCGGACCATGAACAAATATTTCAGACATTGACTCATCATCTGTTTCGTCATTTGTCTCATCATCTGTTTCATCATCCTCATGTATCGACCTTCTAGTCATCAAGTTACTATCACGCAACATATATTCATATTCATCTTCATCCAAATCCAGAATATGTCGAGATTCATTCATTCTTTCACATTCAGAAACAACATCATCCGAAAATTTATTCTTACCTATCTCAGAAAATTTATTTTGTTTACTTCTTATTAATTCTTTAAATTGTATTTCAGATTCATCATCAGATTCATCATCAGAGTTAACCAAAGAAGTTTCAAATTTTACCTCAGAAGTTTCAGCAAACTTTACCTCAGAAGCGTTACTAAATTTTACCCCACTGGTGGTACCAGGTGTGGCGACCCCCTTCCTATCCAGGCTTGGGTCGGGCAGTTGTGGGAAAATCTCTTTCTCAACAGACTTCTGATCCCGGGTTCGAACCCCTGGCGTAGCAATAAATATGCTGCCAGTTTCACCGGTAAGAGGTAATGAAACTCTAAGGTTTTTATCTCTGAGTCTAGCGCTTCTACGCAAAGTCTGTTGCGATGGCGCTACAGAAGCGTTTGTACTTTCAATGTCACTATCTACCAGGGTACCATGGCCAGGCGCTATATCCGCGGCTTCTGCTGTGGGCAGACCAATACCTCGCAGGGTATCTGGGTCCTTCTTTCCCACAACTGCACTTTCAGGAAACCGTGATCTGGTTTCCAGGTCTTGGATCTTACTTACTAATGATTTCAAAATGGCGGCCTGTTCTTGTTGACTGTTTATTAATGCCTCTAAAATCTTCCGTGTATCAAAAGGTTCTTCAAATGATGACAAGTCAGGTTCCATTGTTACATTTAATTATCAAAGCTGTAAATCTAGGAAACAATTATGTAGCGCCAGCAGCTCGGTGCAATGTCACTACTCAAGGTTCATCATTGTGCAGTCATTAAAACAATCACCGATAATTAATCAATTACAAAGATCATCATTAGCGATAAACAAACAACTTTATTTATTTAGCGCTTGAATTAAAAACAAGATACAAATACGATACTCTGTGTTTCTGACCTTACACCAAACCACGAGGGTGAAGAAACACCACAAAGCCACCGGCAATGTAGAACGTCTTCGTCGCACTGCAGCAGGCGTCGAACCAACAACCCCAGGTTGATGAGCGGTTGATGTTCTCTCCCTTTGCGTTGCGCTTACTACTTAAGACTCAGCCACACAGAGCGCTGTCGCTCGCGCCACTCTTTCGCGCCAAAATCGTGGCGGGCTTTCTCACTTGCACGACTCAACGGCAGGCCGGCAGGCATCGACTAACGCTGACGACCGATCAATATCGACTGAGCTGCAGACTGACCGATGCGTGCCAGCGGACCTCCTTTATATAGGCGTCGGCTCCCGCCTAGAAAGCGCGCGCTCAGCCGGCAGCGATCAATAATTGCCGCCCTTATGCAGTGCTGGCCGACAACAGTAATTAAGGCGCCAAACTGCACTGTAGGAGAACTTATTAGCGCCAAACTATAAAGCGCCAACTTGTGCCCTAGTTCGGCACACTAGCTTCTATGTAGTTTCATGCGCTTTTAATCATAGGTATTAGGCCTATATGTTCGGGGGCGCATAACGTGGCCAGCTTTTAAAATTTTGTATTTAGTTTATATGAGCAGAGCAGCTGCTGTGGTTAAATGATCTAACCTGTTTTCTTCTTGTTTTTATTTATTTCTTACTAAGTTTGATTTTCTGCTGTCCTAGACTCCTAGTGATGAATAAAGATATATTATTTCATCAAAATGCACACTGACATACATACATAAAAATAGTTGATTTTTCCATCAAATTCAAGGAGCATTTGCCCTACCTCTGCCCACAAATGACGTCCCTGATTTTCCACTTCAAATTGCAGTTCCTCCTCTTCAAGAAATTCTTATCGTAATCCATCTAATCCTCCTCAGCCTCCCAATCTTCCTCGAACTAAAGGAAACCCGCCTTAGTTAAACCTATGCCTCTTTCTGGTCTCTCTGGTAATAAATTATAAGCGGTCTCGGATCTTTACTTCATATCTCTGGACAATCCCTTTGAAACGACGCATCGCTCGTCAATAAGTGACCTGAGTTTAATTAGCTTTAGAGTAGCGCTATAAAAAATTCGGAGTTTACAATTACGATGACAGGCGCTTTGTCAAAAGAAACCGATAGGCAGATATAAGGTCAAAATCAATGTCAGGCCTGATCGAAAGGTCAGACGGCTTCAGTGTATGGTGTTTACAATTGACACGCATTTAGCGCTTCGTGAGTTTTCTAATAAGGCGCTATATAAATGGCCATATACATACATACATACATACATACATACATTCGCATTTAGGGCCTACAGTAACTGTTGTCTATTGTAAAAGCATCTCACCCTTCAACACTTGACGTTTTCAATCATTAAATAAAACATTGCAGGAATGAGAACCGCCATTGATCGTAATCTTGACATTTCTACAGAGCCAAACAAAAAATCAAGTCGGTTAAACTAGCTTCTTCACATGCGCTCAGTCAAAAATCGATAGGCGGTTAAGGTGACGCTTAGTTCCAGTTCAATATCCTATATATTATATGGTTAGTTAGGTAGCTAAGATGGTCTACACTGTACAGTGAATGGCAATGGCAGTTATGTTCATTTTCTCTGGTTTTTAAACTGTCAAGAATATATATACCTCTTCTGCTACGGAGTTACAATCGATTAAACTATTGCTCTAGAACGATACACTGTGACATCTATTTTGTTGATGTTTCATCAGCATGAACATCTGGTAGTAGCCTAATTATGGACCTATATAGCTTAGGCATAAATTGTCAAATCAAATCTGAACAGCTGTTCCTAAAACTTAATCGAAATATAGCCTAATTCTGCGTTTTCCTTAAATTATATTTCACGAATAGTTCAAAATGTCTTATCATTTGAAAACTAGGCCTATGCATGAATATAGTCTATCTCGATTCAGATTCACCATACGCTTTTATTTCTTGAACCCTTTCATTCTGAAGTCTAAATAATAATCTTTTTGAGCAGCTGATAGCTAAAAGTCTTGCTGAAGCAAGCATATGTATATCGTTCATGTTCTTTAACTCGCCTATAATGAATTTCCTTGATTGAATTCTATCAGATTCCATATTCTGATCAACGCAAACCCCGCAACAATAATGTCGCCGAAAAAGATGTTGTTAAAAACTTATTTCGCTAGATGTGGGTCGAGCTGGACACGTCGTGGTTTTCCAGATCTTCATAAGTCGGTAAAGCCCCGTTTGGATGCATGTGTTGGCCTAGAAGATCCTGATGATCATTCACCATACCTCCGTCTATCTTAAAGACAGGCAAGTCCCCGGCGCAGACCTCAGGGAACGGTGGCTGGTGCTTTTCTTCACACTTTTCTGCTCCCTTGGCGAAGTAGTCGTAACCAGTGGCGCCAGCTGCCGAGTCGTCAGCGAAGTAGAGGGGAGGGTCGTCTGCAAATACTTCTGGCAGCGGGAGATCCTTCTTATCCTTTTGATCGTCGTCGTAATAGTCGTAGGCGCTGATGCGTTGTGCTCCTTCGGGGAATCTGGATAGGCTTGCAACGACTGAGCTGGGGAGGTGGTCGTAAGTCTCGTTCGTGTAGGCAACGGTCGGTGTCGTTGGTTTCTCCCGTCGTCGCCATAACACCACGAGGAATATCACCAGCAGAATCAGCAGCAGCAAGAAGAACAGGCCTCCGATCACTATCCCTGCTATAGGACCACTGCCGATCTGACCACCACCGGTTGATATCGCTTCAGGAGTAGGAACTAACAAAGGAATTGATATCGCTGCAGGAGTAGGAATTAACAATAGACAAAAGTGGAGAAAGTTATCAGGTGAAATATTTATGATATTGTTAGTATGGTAAACTATCGAAAAGAAATTTAAAACCTCTTTGTTCACTTGGCCTGCATGGATGTCTTGTTTTTCTTCTTTACATTGACTCGTGGACAGTTTGGCCTATACATTATCTGGTTGAATATTATGAGGTCATTGTATTCGCCGTTGAGTCTTTACTTATTTCAATGTGTTGCAAATAATAATAGTAATAATATTCTATATTGATTCAAACTGACAAGTACGCAGTAAGATTTACATGACGCAGTAGTAACAGACGATAACAAGTTTAATTAACAGGAGTCGAATTTAACTGTATGGCAGCCATGCAAGGCGTCCATCTGTCCTACTACTCATTTTAGCAACGCCATCTGGCGAATGGAAGGCTGAGTCAACCTTAAGGGGTAGCGGGAATCGATCCCGCTTCCTATTTGATGACGTTCTGCTATTCGCGTCAGTGATGTTGCCATTTTTATCTATCTCTATAGACTTAGACTATGATAGATTACCTTAATAAGGTTTTAAAAAGACACAGGATTAGGGTTAGGGTTATTCTTGTTTACATGCATGCCTCGAAAAGAAATTTCTTAGAGCACATAAATCCGACAGAGCACCTTGTTTTAAAACTCCCATCTTACATCAGTAATCAAAGCTACTACTCATTATTCATTAACCGAGATTCCGAGACATACCAAGAGAGTTAGATGATATAAGCTTACAAGCGAAAGAGTCGGAAAGACAAACCTGTCCATGACATATTGTAGCACTTTGAACAGTAGCCCTTCAGGTCTGTTATGCGCGAGAAACCTTGGACTGTGATTCCAGTTGACTTCGTTTCAACGTCATATTGAAACACAGCGCTAAAGTTGACAAGAATTGCATAAGACATTGAGCGATTTCGATCACAATAGTTAGACAACGGAATACAGCTACATGCAAAAATTGTCTGGTATCTATGTACGTACGTATGTATACATATATATCTTCGTTTAATAAAACAGACTGACGAACCGCAGTGAGTTACATGTATGTATACATATGTATGTATGTAACTATGTATGACTATGTATATATGTATGTATGTATATATGTATGTATGTATGTATATGTATGTATGTATGTATGTATGTATGTATGTATGTATGTATGTATGTATGTATGTATGTATGTATGTATGTATGTATGTATGTATGTATGTATGTATGTATGTATGTATGTATGTATGTATGTATGTATGTATGTATGTATGTATGTATGTATGTATGTATGTATGTATGTATGTATGTATGTATGACATGTAACAATCATGTATGCAATGTATGTATGTACAGTTTGAGAATGTTTGCTGCACGAGTTTGAGTGCAACAGTACACAAAATGCAATGAAAGACTGTTTCACGAAGACGGTCCAGTCATAAAATCAAAGCGTTATTGCCCCCGTAATCGAAAGATCCACGGAATATTTGTAATTGTTAGATTCTTAGCACAGTTCAATCAGGCTGGTTTCAAGTGCTTGAAGAGTTAGGGCTAGTACGAATAAGGGAAGTAGTGACCTACTTCTCTCAATGCCTATACTAAGTAAGGTACATGGTACAATGAAAAGGAATCACGTTATTGAGAAAAATATCCCAATAGCCTACTCCTCACGTCAGCGCAAAAGGACCTGTATCTCAGAAGGAAGGAAGTTTACTTACTTTCCTGTCCAAGATGTATAATAGATGATCTTCCCGATCACAACCACTGAGGTAAAACTGACGGAGTTATCGGCCGAGAAAAGTAGAATGGCCCAACCATTTTGGACAGCGTAGACAGATTTGTCAGTCCACAGAATCAGATTCATCTCTGAAAAGTTTCAAATAAAATAATCAAATGCAATCATTAAACTGAACGGAACTCGATCGCGGAAGGCACATCATGGAAGATGCTTTATTATATGGACACACTTATTTTCAATTTAACGGCCCTTACAGCCTAGGCATCTTACGGCTCCTTCAACAGGATTACATGAACAAAATGCCACTGAACAATTGTGTGCTAAGGATTTGCTCAGCATTTATAACCATCCAAGAGCGAACCATGATCTTTGCGTTCCTGAGGTCTTTAACTTCGGCTACCGTCATAATTAATAAGATAGACCGGTCCATGATCCAGTATACATGTAGACGACGGAAGATCTCAGACGATTTCAAATCAACCACTCGGATATCAAGAGGAAGTCACGTGACACTATATAGATGTATATATAACATGTAATTGATATTAAAGTCATTATGGACAACAAGTAAATGAATAGTGGTCGGATTACTGGAAGACTCGCCACTGGTGAGATCCCACAGACACGAAAAAGCCTAACAGACGGATTCCTGTCTAAAGCTGCAGGTTATCATGATGATAGAGTGAAATAAGGATGATGATGACTTTGTGACAAATGCATGAACAAAGGCGACGAACACTGACCAGCATTCACAGCGATGTTCAGTCCGAGTATTTCATTTCCGGTCCACGATCGCAAGACGACTGAACCTCCAGATCATTCTTCGGAGCAAGAGGAAGTCACGTGACACTTGTAGATGTTTCTGTTGAGGCGGTCGACCCAGTAGATGTCGCTGCAGTGAGTAGAAGAACACGAAGTATCAATTACATTTCTAATGCAATACAATACAATACAACTGTATTTGATATTGCCATCCTTCCAAACTTGAGAAGTGCACACACGACCATACGACAGAACATTGATGGCGCTGAACAATTATGAGTGAATGTGACTTGCTGAAGGTCCTTGTAGAGTGACAATAGGTATGCATACCCAGCAGGAATATACTTTTAGTATTTCGCCTAAGTTAAAATATAAATACGTCGTGACAACTTAAATAACTACAACGAACCCCGTAATTTCGTTAACGGCGACTGCAGCACCGTAGACATTTCTTGGTGTCTTCAGTTTCTGAAGGTCTCCAGTTGTCACATCCAACAGAAAGACGGATCCGACGGAAGAATCAACGTACAGTAGAAGACCTCTGGAGTCAAAGGCTTCGATTCGATCCACTTGCACATCTACATCAATATCATGTACATATGAGAAGTAAGCTAAGGTAATGTAATGTAATTCGTCATTTGTATGGATTCAGTGAACGGTGAATGAATGAATGAATAATATGAGAATATTGTGTTTCAGACTCGATACTTGAAGTAGAGATAATATACGTGTACGGAGATGGACAGCCGAGGGTGGAAGCTAAGCGCGGGATGGATTCAAGTGAATAGACAGTGCTAAGTTGCGCTTGAAGGTTGAGATTATTGGGAATGTCCGTTGCGGAAGCTAAGTGTTCCGGTGGTTGGTCAGGCTCAGCTTAAATCACATGCACCGATTACACAATGTCATGGGAGTATTTTGGGGTGGTTTCACGGGTTCAAAAGTATTTTTACTAAAGACAGTGGGTGTAGGCTACGACCTTTCCAGTGGATACGTGTGAAAACTTAAAACCTGACCAATGGGGCTACACCGTTGAGGCAATGTGCATGAGGCTATATGGTCATTATAGAAACGCGGGTATACTTTCATATTTAATATTATTCATTCGTAGTCTTAGCTTTAAGTAGCGCTTTATAAATTTTCCAGTTTATTACGATTACGATTACCTTTCGTAAGAGTCGAGAGGATGTGATAGTGGACAGGTTCTGTGATCGAGATGCGCTTGATGCTGTTCTTCAGCCGGTCCTCGTCGAACCAGAAGAGGTTCTGAGAACGGAGGTCGAAGGCAACGAGGCTCGGATCGTTGGCTGACTGGAGATCGATGCCTCGAAGTCGATCAGTGCCACTCCCATCAGAAGGTGGCAGAAGGTCGAACTGATAGGCGGACTTCTGATAGGGATCGATGAAGAGTAAGAAATTATCTTCCAGAGGATCTGAAAAGAAAGAAATGGAATGTAGTAGTGGACATGTAATGTGACCTGAAATTTATATATAGCCTATACTAATTAAGGTTGTAATTGGCGGAACTACCTGTAGTGTAAGACTCGTCAGAGGGCGATTATTTATGTAGCGCCTGTTGACAATAGGCTCTTCAGAGGAGCCTATATAGTTAGAGAGAGCGATTTTTTTAA
>JACEVL010000165.1:0-40000 GCA_020284085.1 Aporrectodea caliginosa | reverse complement strand
CGCAAGGTAAAGGCCTTACCGAGACAGGTTCGTTGGTCGACTGGTGACAGACTGTAACCCTCCTGACAAATGCAATGTGCCCTCTGACCTCCATCGCTGATACAGATGTCTGAACATCCAAGGCGGTTACAGTCAGCTTCAGACAGACAACAGAAACTTTGTTGTAATAAAAGCAGACATTTCTATAGCGCCAAACTATTGCTTTAGATAAATAAGTAAGCAATCTAGCGTAAATGCAGACGCGTCCGTCATTAGTTCCTTCAATATGGTCCTGCTAGTATATATGGATTGTCAAGTAGTCACTCGGACTACTCTCGCTGGATCCACTGCATGGAACAGTCTTCCAACGCATGTGAGAAATGCACCGTCTCAGGAGACATTTAAATACATCTAGTTCAACATCTACTCTGCCCCTCTGGAAACCGGACTCGGACCTCCTTCACACTACCCTTTTGACGACCCCTCTGACTCGACGCAGCGCTCGTGAATAAGCAGGTGCACTGCGCTCGGCTTTCGAGTGGCGCTTTAGAAGTTTGAGGACTATGATTACGATTACGATTGAACGACTCACAGTCGATTTCCTCCTGTAAGCTGGCATCGTACATCTGAATGTCGTATGGAATTCCCTTCGCTATGTTTTCAAAGATGACGGCCGTGAAGTCCCGGATGAATGATCCCGTTGTCTTGTTGTAGATGTTGATTCCCATCAGAACCTGATCCGTGGCGAAGATGAAATCCTGTCGCAGCAACCAAATTCACACTGTGTCTCAAGCGTTTAACGCCCAGCTCAAGATTAATTCATTCAGAGAATTTATATAGCGCCTTTTAAAGATATCTACTCAGAGGCGCTTTCTGGGCTAGCCTATTATGATGTTAAGTGTCTTTACGAACACAAATATTACATCAGTTAGCAAAACAATGCAAAGCAAGCTAGAAGAGTCACCACTGGCGGGCCCACGCACCCGCAAGGAACCGACCAACGGATTCCCTTTGACAGCTGAATATTAGGGTGTCCCAGAAATATTTTTTGTCGAAATATTTTATGCACTCCCTCTAAAACGTTTCTTTATGGTCCCATAATGACACCTGGAAAATTTTATAAAATTTTAAAAATATTCAGGGGTCCCGCAAGACACTCACATTTCACCATGTTGGCATAATTTGCGTCGGACGAGCCCAATTTATTAATGCTTTTAGACAACGACCTTGGATCCCATGATAACATGTTTAATACCAATGGAAAGCTCCTAAATAGTGGAAACTACAAGTATCTGACTTTATTGCGTACATAGGTATGGTTTTACGAATAAATAATGAAAAAATTGTACAGCAACTCAAGATTTTTGAACTTTCTCAATATCAGTTATTGCCATTAATCGTTAGGAGGAATCATTATTACAAATTCTTGATTATGCAACCAGCCATGGTTTCAGCTACCCCATACCTGCATCTGCTTATTCTTAATCACTGTTTATACCTTCAGCTGCATATTGTTCAGTTCTACATTTTACAATAATCTACATGTCTACAAGATTGTCACGATTGCACTTAGAAAAGTCATGCCTGTGTTTTTCAACAACTTGCAGAAGAAACTGTTTCTGTTCTTCGTTCTTGTTGAATTGAAATTCTGTATAAGAGCAACTCCAAGCTCAGCATTGTCATTTACACAGGCAAAGTTATTAACAAGCTGACATGCGATCTTATACAATTGGCTTTTGGGTCACTCTTCACATGGAATATCGAGGGTACAAGCCACGATGAGTTGGCGGTAGTTCGGAAGAAGCTTCGAGAAATATATAATTCCCTTTTCGTACGGGAAAGAGATTGAACAAAGTGCAATCCTCGATCACCTTTCATTGTCAACATAAGCTGTGCTTTATCTTCAGAAGAGAGATGGTGTGAGAACAGAGAGAGGGTTTCCAGCTCTTGGCTTAGGTACCAAGAATGACACAGCATCATCTTCAGTGGTCTTCAGAGCAGCAGCATCGTAATATTGCAGCCTTTTTATTAGTTGAATGTCATTGATGGGTGAATCAGCAGTGACTCGACACGAAAACCACGATTGGATGCAGATGTTGACTAAAACATAATGTTAAATCGTGGATGCCCTGTAATTCACGGGCCGTCAATTGGATAACCGATTGGGTTCCATCAAAACGCAACTAAATCTTCATTGAGTATAATGCATTCGCCATCCAACGCGCTCTAGAGGGGCACCAGGCTTGCGAACCGCTGTGGAACTGCTCAATCCAAACACGGATGCCGCGAGTTGGAGAATTCTCTCTAATCATCTTGAGGATTGTCAAGTTGAAGCTGTTCAGTAATGAACTCCTTCAGTTTGTCAGACACAGACAGACATTAATGAAGCTTTGGTTGAAGGTGAGCCAGGTCGGACCATTTATCTTTAAATCGCTTGAAGAGAAGAATGCCTCCCCCAGTTGATGGACAAACTTTACCAAGGCACACTACGAATATATATAAGACAACAGGACTTCAAACATGTGATGTTGACAAGCCATCTGCAGCAGATTACGACCGGTGGCTGCCTCTAGAAGGGTGCAGGCTCCATTAACTCTGCCGGTATTTGAGGCCCTTGTGTCAAAACACATGCCGATAATAAATGTATCGCACTGCCACGACTTCATAATTATGGTCTAGAACTGCTACTGCTGCTGCCTGTCTTGACACAGAAGCCAACTTTGGCACACCCAGAAGTTTAGTATTTCTATTAACTAGAGAAGAAATCAGGACTGGCCATCGGTTCACTTTGTCCGTGTTTACTCCAGTTATGTCAGGGAGCAGCTTGCCTTCCCAGTGCCCGACAGATTTAAAGGCTCGAAAGTCTTCCTTGATTTGCAAGCCAAGAAATTTGATCTCTTCTGGTAGGGTAGTGTGTTTTATGTCTTCTTTATACTTGAAACTTTATGCATATATAGACTATGCAAGAAGGTTAAATCTGTAGATTCTGCTGTTTAAGAGCTTTATAGTGATACTAAACATGTTATTATGGGATCAAAATGTTGTCACCTAAATATTTAAAAGTCAATGATGCCATGCGTAATTTACGACAAACTGCACTAACTCTATGAGCCTTGCGGGACCCCTAAATATTTTCGAAATGTCATAAAACTTGGCAGGTAATATTACGGGATCATAAAGAAACTTTTAGGAGGGAGTGCATCAAAAGTTTCAACAATTTTATTTTTCCTATGCTATCGTGGGACACCCTACTGAATATAGAATGGATGTTCAGAGTCTCTGAGCCAAGTTACGTCGATAGAGTAGATTCGTAGTAGATGTTTCGAAATAATATTATAGCCTTTAAAGACTTGTGAACGAACGAGCGAAAGAATGAGCAAATGGATAATTTAATTACAAACGGACAGGCAAATGAGTAAGTCAGTGAGTGAGCTAATGAGTGAGGAAGGAAAGGAGGAAACAATGACTGTATGAATAAATTATTCAATCAGTCATCCATTCAATCATCCAATCAATGAAACAGTTAATCAATCAATCAATCAATCAGTCAATCAATTGTCAGTTGATAAACGCAGCCTACGTTGTAAACGGCCAGACCGAAGAGCTTAGCATTCGGACTGTGTCGATAGCCGACGTGTATCGTCCATCTGTCCCTTGGGTTGCTGAGGTTGGCGCGTTCGATTGTGTCGCGCAGGTCATCGACCCAGTAGAGATGGTCAGCCTTGTAATCGATGGACAGGCCGAGTGGTCGATCGATGTCCGAATCGATGAAGTTCATGCGATCAGCTCCTCCCAAGGTCGAACGTTCGATCTTCGGAACGGCTCCAACGACGCTCAAGAATAAATGGCTGAACGGAACGGAATCAATAAATAAATACAATTCAGTCAAGAAATTTACTATTTAAGGCAGAAAAGGTTAAAACAATTAACTTTAGTTTTTAAGAGAAAAGGTTAAAAGACAACAGATGTAACTAAGTTTCAACGAAGTTTCGTTTCTGTGACTAGGTCACCTACCTGGACTAACCTTCGTAAGGATTTTGTCGAGTCAACTCTGCCATTACCCTACCTGTGGCAGTGCCAGTTCCAAGCCTGGAGAAAGGAGGAGGCGACGACCTAATCTAATCATCTATCGCTATCTATCTATCATCTATCTATCTATCTATCTATCTATCTATCTATCTATCTATCTATCTATCTATCTATCTATCTATCTATGGAATTTATATAGCGCCCTTCAAGATAACTACTCAGAGTGTCCTTAGCTACTAACCATCGTGTCGTTCCAGCCAGGAACGCGACATACACCTTTCACCACACCCTGAAAACTATTTCGGAAGACTGGCTGGAAGCGCCTGTAGATGATACCTTAAAGAAGAGCGATGCAAACGATTGAAAGAATGAATAGCTGGACGACGTGATTTTGCAACGTAGCTCACTCACCCTCTCTTGGGGTAGACGGCTAACCCCATTGGTTTGCTAAACCCCGTGTGGATGATATGCCTGGAGACCCCGTAGTCGCTAGCGTTGGCTACGGTGATCCAGTTGTAGAGGGCATCCGTCCAGTAGATACTCCCGGATGCCCAGTCCATGGCCAGTCCGTTCACCTCGGTCGAGATGCCACCGTAGACGACCTCGAGGTTCACATCGTAGGTGAAGGGCGTGTAGGGTGCGACCTGGAGCGTGATTCGGAAGATCTCCTTGAAGCCCTTGTCGTTGAAGAAGACCCGACGGGTGGAGTACTGGAAGGCGAGGGCGACACGGCGGGAAACGGACCTGGAGAAAGCGTCGGAGAAGTAGGAGATGGCCCACTCGTGGATCCCGTCGAAGACCCAGTCCTCTGGATCGCCTGGAACACCACGCACATCGACGCTACCATCGACCACGGACTTCACTGTCCACATCAAAGTCCTCGTATGAGTCACTGGAAAGAGAGTAATGACTGCCAGTCAATTTACAGTGAATAACGAATGATTGTTACTATCTATCTATTACTAGCTGCCATCTATCTATTAGGGCCTACTATCTGTTACCTATCCATCTATTACTATCTGTATAATATCTGTAGGCTATATGTCTATCTAGCTATCACTATCTGTTACTAACCATTGTTGCCATTGTGGCGAATTTTGGGGTGGCCGCCATTTTCCTGCACTTGGTCTTGGCATGTCGCCGCCGGGGAAACCCCTCTAGGCTGAGCCTCTCTAGCCCGAGCCTCGTAGCCTCAGCCTCTGTAGCCCGAGCCTCTCTAGGCCGAGCCTCGTAGCCTCAGCCTCTCTAGGCCCAGCCTCCCTAGCCTCAGCCTCGTAGGCTCAGCCTCTCTAGCCCGAGCCTCTCTAGGCCGAGCCTCGTAGCCTCAGCCTCTCTAGGCCCAGCCTCGTAGCCCGAGCCTCTCTAGGCCCAGCCTCGTAGCCTCAGCCTCTCTAGGCTCAGCCTCTAGGCCCAGCCTCTTGTAGCCTCAGCCTAGCCTCAGCCTCTCTAGCCTCAGCCTCGTAGCCCCAGCCTCAGTAGCCTCAGCCTCTTCCCTGCCTCGGGGAGGGTATATATAGAGGACCGCTCTTGTGTAAAGCTTGCTCAGAGGCGTTGGTGATTGTTGAGGTGTCTGGCTGAATAAAGATTGCTATTTGAAACTGTCTGGCATTACTTCCCTGAAGGGTGACATTGACTAGGCTAGTCGGTTGGCAGACGCGAAACCCTTCGAAAGACGACGGAGGTCTTACTTACGCTCCCATCCTGAGCGACACGCGCCTTCCCTCGCCATCCTGAGAGAAGCGGAAGACGAAGAACCCCGTTTTCTTTACAGTGGTCCCATCAGTGGGATCAATTCAGACGACAAGGGCAAAGACAAATACCCGTTCTCTTCACAGTGGTACCAGAGCCGTGGGGTTTTGTCGAGATTTCCTGCCGCCGACGAAGCTAGAATCGACCGAAGATGTTTCCGGGAGACGAGGACGACACCATTCCCTACGCGGCCTTGGACCTGGCCGATCTGCCGTCAAGAATTTCTACGCCAGCCGCGAGACGAATGGCCGCGTTGGTTACGCGACCGGACCGAAGCCGCTTGCTGTCCGAGATCGACTTCGATGATCCAGAGCCGATGAGACCGAGCTTCCGTGAAGACAGGGAAGAAGAGATGACCGTGAAACCGGAGAGAACGAGCTTCCGAGGAAAGACGGGCGAATCGACGACGGAAAAGAAGAAATTGAAACTGAATTTCCGCGAAGAGACTGAAAGACCGAACGCTCCCGGGACTTCGACGCCGAATCTGCTAGAAAATGTCAGCGACATGCTGCGAAGCCGCCCGACGCCGATGAAACCAGGAAAGTTCGATGGGACGGGCTCGCTGGAGTCATTCCTGGTGCAGTTCGAGGTCTGCGCAAGGCACAACAAGTGGACGGCCGTCAGATTGTTATTTAGGTCACAGGTACCAAGAGTACCACCTAGCACCAAAGTGTTCTGTCTGTAAGGGTTAGAAAAAGCTACACCCCTTGTATAAGTATGCAGCACAACAGCATAATGTTATATAGAATGCCTAAACATTAGGCTATCACAGTTAGGCTTCTATATATACGTTACTCACTTTGTATGCAAACAACCTAGAACTTTTGTGTGCAAAAGTGATGAATCAGAAAGCTTTAGTCGAATGAAAGCTACCCATTAAAGAAAGCAACGAAAGCCATTTTCAAAATTCACTGATGATTTTCTTTCTCAATCTATCAATAGTCGATGCAATAAAACAGAATATTAAATCATTCATTCATTCATTCATTCATTCATTCATTCATTCATTCATTCATTCATTCATTCATTCATTCATTCATTCATTCATATTCCACCTGGGAATGACCTCCCGCTTAAGCTCCGCTCTTTACTTGTGAGCCAACCGGCAGGGTTCTACAAGTCCCTCAAGTCTTTTTCTTTAGTCGTGGCTGGGCCGGGAGCGCTTCTGAGTAGTTTCTTGAAGGGCGCTATATAAATGCTCTGAATGAATGGATGAATGAATGAATGAATGAATGAATGAATAGAACAGTTATTTAACGCCATATCAAGAAAACTACTCAGAGGCGTCATCCAAGCCCCAAGCACATTCAGCGTCTGGTTCATGGCCAGAACTGTGGGAACGGCTTAAGACGATTGATTTTAGTCCGCCTCAATCGAGTTCCATGCCCCAGGTATTGCATTTTGGCTGGATTCAGACGGAGCTGATTAAATGAGACCCACGCCTGAGCCTGCATCACATCACCTTAATTTGCTGGTCCAAAGTGTGAAAAGTCATTGCCAAATTCTATGCATTTTTGGCGGTGCCTTTATGTCTATCAGATGATTCAGACCTAATTCCAAGACTCATCTTTATAAACTTACTTACTTATCCGGCGTTGCCTGGCTTCTGGTTTCTCAGAATAGACGGATTTTGACCGAGTATCTTCACCCCAGCCATGGCGCACACACATTGCGTCAATATTGACCCGATGTCAAGGTCACCGTCGGCGGTTGGTTGTAGGCCTACTCTGACATCGGCAAAGGTTTCTTTTAAATCCGGTCCAATGTTTGCCCCAATAACATTGACCCATCGTAGCTTTACCCACCAATTTCTGTATAGTTTTTATTGCGGTTTCACGCTTTCACTTCAAGACCATCGCTTGATGTGCATTTTGATTGCGGCGCTATAGCAGTCTTTAGGTAGTTAGGCTACTTTTGCCTCCTTTAGCTGCCTGCAACATGCTAGAAAAAACTACCTAAACTGACCTATACTGCCATGGCTGTTTCATCGAAAAAGAAGAGCAGTCCCGTACGCCAGCCTGCAGAGAGGCAGACATAGGTTTGAAGTGCTATCATCCAGAGACTTCGTTTTCTTTAGCCTCGGCATATGAGGCAGGTGGTCAGTCCTCTCCCTCGCTGTCTCATCTTCCCACAGACAGTGTACGGCCAGTGTATACTCATTATAGCTGAGTTGGCTAGGGGGCTCAGATGGAGCAGAGATCTCGAGACAAATGTCTGCTTTGGCGGGATTTTAACCTCGACCTCTCGATTGATAGTACAGCACTCTAATCAGTAATCACTATCGTGTATACCTTAAACCTATAAAAATTGAGATTTGTTTAATACTCGGTTTCCTATATTTGATTCGATGTAAATGCTGTTAGTTTTCTCTCATAACCAGGCACGTAGCGAGACTTAAATTCAAGAGGAGGCAACTTCACAGACCATTGGGAAAAAACTGGTCATTGGGGTCACTGGTCAGTAGCAGTTACAGTATATAAAAAAGCAAGAGGAGGCAACTGCCTCCTCGATCGTGCTCAATGTAGCTACGCCTATGCTCATAACTTTGAACAAAGTTAGATTTTAAAACTAATTCATAATAGGGTCCTCTTGCACCACTTTAAACTGGCATTTTTGTAATTTTGCCCTATAGCCTATTACTGCTTATAAACAGAAAAACATCTAACCATGTAGGCTATAGGTCTCTGTAGGCCTAAATAATTTACTTACGACAAGTCGCTTGTTGGTTGACAATCAGAATGACCGCGAGTGTCGACAGCAGCTTTGCTCCTTGCATTGTTTTCTCAACAATTAAACGATGCTTCTGATCAAGTGAGACAATAGCACCTTTTCCAAGCAGTCTAAACTCTCAATGGCACACCAGTATTGTTAATTACAGTGCAAGATGTCGATATGTTTGCCTACACTTACAAAAATCCCTAGAACAGCCCGCACTAATGCGTGACTGTCCTACTGAACTTCTATATCGCTGGTAATGTAACCAAACATTTATATAGCACCTCCTAATCGCGCTGCTTGCATGGCTTTCTAGCTGATCAAAACAGGTGCGACGCAGGTGCCGGCGTGGTGTCTATGCATCAATCATCTGTTGATGTCTGATGAAGCCAGTCAACTGCCAGGCGCCTTCATTCCTCCAACGACGGAGTAGGCCTACGAGGTGCATAAAACATTGGCAGTACGAATGCACAGACCCCCAGACGGCAGCAACACATCTAGTGCAGGACTGAAGAAAGCCGTAAGAATCACGTGCCTGGGGCATATCTACCACGTTCTTTGTTGGTTGCCAAGTGGAGCAGAACGGCATCCAATGGGATAACGTGTACGTGTGCACAGAGAATGTTATGTCACCTTAAGCAACGGCTGCGTACAAGTCACGTACAGTATCGGTTACTCACAATAATTAATAATCTTCGTTTATTACAATTCAAACTGACACACGTAGCTAGCGTTGGGCTTGCGGGGGGAGGGGCTATGATTGAATCAGTTCACAGTATGAACTGATGATCACAAGTTATTAGGCATATGCCTACAGGAGTCGAATTTTAACTGTTTGGTAGCCATGCAAGGCTCCCATCACGTCCTACTACTCCTTTTACCAACGCCATCTGGCGAATGAAAGGCTGAGTCGACCTTTGGGAGGGTATACCGGGAATCGATCCCGCTTCCCACTGCTCTTCACGCTAGTGATGTTAACATTGCTCTATGGATCCCCACGGTTGGTTAGTTGCTGCTTAACGACACTGCATCGTAAAAAATGTTTAGCATCGCCCTCCTCCTCTATCCAGCATTGAGACTGACACTACCAGAGTATGGGTAGTGGCGGATGGAGATTGGAGAAGCAGGCTATGGACAAAGAGTGCGCTCAACCTGGATCTTATGAGAACCACTCTAAAATGCTGCGTGACCAATATAGGTCGATGTGCGTGACCGTCTAGCAAAAAGCTTTCAGATGGTGTTTCAGACTCGATGGGTGATGCTCCGAGCATACTCGGAGCAAACGTCAGGCCGCAATAGTGAGAAACAGAAATAGCCGATTACCAAGCTTAGGTATTGTATTGTATTGTATTTGAACACTTGTTATAGCGCCCCTACCAGATTTCCCATTCAGAGGCGCTCCCGACTACTGCGCGAACGCTGAATCGGAGTTTCACGCCGAAGCGCATGAGCAATTGCCAGTGAAGGACTTGCCCAGGGTCCCTACGCGGCGACTTTGAGGTGGATTCGAACCCGCAACCCTCCAGCTGCAAGGCACCGAACATACCCCTAAACCACCGCGCCCCAGTTGTATTGTGATGTGTTGTATTGTATTGTACTCCACGTTTATAATGCGACCGAGCCACCCGCAGTAAAGATCCGAGAAATTAATCTCTGATAAACCGACCCGACCGGGAAGCGAACCTGGGGCGCCGACGTGACGAGCAGGCTACCAACCCACTCGGCCACTCAGGATCCTTCAAAAGGTATGTAAAGTATGTAATTAATCATTATATCTATGTGTGTAATAGGTCCTTTATAAGACCGTAAGTAGAATAGAATAGAATAGAATAGAATAGAATAGAATAGAATAGAATAGAATAGAATAGAATAGAATAGAATAGACTATCTATGTTGGCCGATAATTGGAAATTCAAGTGACGAATTGGAGCTCAGCCCTCTGGCGGGCAGGAAAATATCGCGTTTTGTTTACATAAGTGCGCATTGAAGTTTATTATAATTTTATCTATAAAGAAAAAGAAGAATTATGTTTGCAGAGTAAAACATTACCTGTGCAGAGTAAAACAGCATATTTATTCATATTTGGCATAAAAATTAATACGGGCGACATCTATTGATAGTAAAGCATACTTAATATACAGTTTTTGCACGAGTTTCCATTCGTATATTTTTGGATGCCTTTGATGTTTGCAAAAATAAATATGAGTAGCGCGAAGTTTGTTTTACACAGTTTAATATAGTTTGGGTGCCATTTAGTAAATTGATTCGTGCGTAGGATAATTTAATTTGAACAGTTAGTTGAGGTACTGTTTATTAGATTGCATGTGTTTCTTGTGTCTGAATCGTAATTGTAAACCGAAAATTTCTGTAGCGCTATTAAAAGGCTAAGCGAAAGGCACGAGCGTATTCACGAGCGCTGTGTCTTGTTAGAGGGGTTGTCCTGAGATCGGTGTCCAGTGAAGTCCGGTTGCCAGATAAACCAGAGAAGACGGTTTTCGTTGAGGACGAGAAAGCTTGGAAGGTGGAGGATCTGGATTAAAGTATTAATTCATGAAGAAGTGTGGGCTTTAATTTGGAGTGGAAAGCATGTGGGGTAATTATTAGACGAGCTTGAGGCAGATAATGGTGTTTGAGCTGCAATGTTGGTAGGGGAACTGAGATGGAAGGTCCTTCCAGAGTTGATGCGCAGTGTAGAATATGTATAAGTTGGAGAACTTGAGGCGAATAGTAACTTTGGGATTGGAGAGAGTGAGATAGAAGGTTGAGCTGACGGTGAAGAGCTTGCAAAGGTACTTGAGCTTGGAGTATTGTACAGAATTGCAGATTAGGGATAGGACTTTGAATTGGAAGCAAACTATTGAATGTACAATGTGACTTGGTTTCCTGTGTAATCTAGTGGAAGATGTGCCAAAGATGAGTCCTGGAAGAACCAACGGGCAGGTCACAACAACACAGAAATGGACAATATTTTATTTTATCTTTGTAATTGGTTTCCTTATAATTAGCAAGAAGAACAAACCAGAATGGTATGAAATAGAATGCTGTGCCGATGAGAAACCATTTCGCTCGATAAACGGTAACATATAACCAAAAATGGTTCTTATTTCTGTATTTAGGTGATGATGAGTGGAGATTCGAAGACGCTGTTTGTCAACAGGCGGCAGCAATTGGTTGCTGAAGAGGCTGCGCTGTCAAGTAGCAGTCACCATTCATCAAGGGCAGATGTCCTTCGAAATCTCATGTTGATGACGGAGTTTGCCAGGGCTACCAACCTGTAAGATTTTCAGGTTTTGGCACTTAGGGTGCTTGTGGCTATTTTGAAGGTTTTATGTTTGTCATCAGTTTTTGTAGCTGTGGTTTGTTATAGCTGTTCTTTACATGAAAATGGTAATGGTTGTCCTAGTTCATTCTGTGCTGAGTTATACTGTTGATGCTGTTACAGGTCTGAACTCAGATTCAAACCTCAATCTGTCGTTCTTTAATAAATTTGTGTCGACATGGTGCAAGTGAAAGTTATAGATCTCACAAAATAACTCTAGCTTTTAAATTAATTGTACAGAGTGTACAATTAAGATAATTTTAACAAAATGTTTAGGATTTGAGTATTGTCTGTAATTATTAAATGCTGTACTGTCTAGAAGTGATCAGTATTTAGATTTTGATTAAAAATATATTGGCAATTTGGACTCAGAGTTAAAGCAAGTCAAAACAAGCATACTGTATTCATCAGTTGGGTGCAGCTTCTCACAAAATTTTCAGAAGTCTTAACATGTGTGTGTGCTGAGAATCCAAACAGGCCAAGAGTCCCTTCAAAGTTGTGCTGTTGTTTCCAAACATCTCAGAATTGTTTTGTTATGTTCTTACTAGGATGAGCGATGATGCTTGTTCTCACACGTTTCACACTCTGGCCGATACTTACTCCTATCTTGTGGATTCTCCGGACAATGGTAATCCATTCATTGCTTTCTGGGTGAAATTTATCAATCCTCAGATAGGTAGCTCTGCTGTTAACCATTCAGCTGAAAATGTACTGTATGTGACCATTTTGAACAATCAGAGTTTCCCAGTAGATGGAACTTCTATTCAACATCACATATACAACTGGTATCTTTGAGAAGTTCTTGAAGGTTCCTTTCCAAACAGCGTTCAGATATATGCACAGTTGAAGTCAGCAACTTGAACCTCTGAAATTAGTTCCTAGACAAGAGAATAGAAGAGCAGTCCCTCAAACTAACCCCGAGAAACAGCCATGGGTATGAAGTGTTAGCACCTTCATTTTCATAGCCTTGGCATATGATGCAGGGTGGCCAGTCTTCTCCTCTGCCATTGCTTCTTCCCACCAACAGTGTAAGTCTGTGTACTCATTATAGCTGAGTTGGCTAGATGGTCCAGGTGTTAGAACAAATCTGAAAGCAAATTTCTGCCCTGGCAAGTTTTTGAATCACTAACCTCTCGATTGGCAGTCTAGCATGCTAACCACCAGACTATTGCACACCAAAATTGACTCCTAAGAGGTGAAAAATGCAGTGTTGCTACCATTTAGTATTCTTTTTAAATATTTTCGATTTCCAGGCCTCAACAATTATGCCGACGGTGCCTTTGCTTGTGTGGATGGAGTCCGAAATGGTGAGAACAGCTAATATCTTAATTTGTGGAGTAGTGGCACTGTATCAACGATATATGGCACTTCTGTCTAGATGTCTATAAGGAAATGTGTGATACATGTTAATGGGCGTATAAAATGTTGTCATGGTGTATTCTGAGGTGGCTGATAATGGACAGGATTATTTAAAATAGCAATTTTAATGCCTTGTGAGAGTACGTATCTAATTTGTCTTGTGCATTCTGTACTGTATTGGACTCTATGTAGATCTTGTGATAGTGAATCCAGTTTCTGCCTAGATTGTAGCACTCTCAAGTGAGTGAAGAGAGTTCTGTGAGCTTTGACTGAGAGCAATTGCTAATGACTAGCTGTTACAGATTCTGTACAGCATATTCTTAGCAGTTTATGAAATGTTTTATTGGCAGATTGAGTTGTTTGATAGCTGTACTGTGGAGAATAGCTAATATGATGCAAGGTTATTTCTTAATATACTTTCTTTATAATACCTACCTGATATATCAAATACATTGACTGCTGACACTGTATCGTCATTTTGTTAGACTTGCTTATAAATATTGTTTTTTAATCTTTTGTTGTGCATAAATAGCAAGTACGTTAGTTTTCTTCTTTCAGAGACTAGCCAGTGGAAGACCAGTTTAAGATTTGAAACAAGTCAAAATCTGGAGTGTGTGAAGAAGTTTCTGTCATCGTCAAAGGTGAGTTTTGTAGATATCTGAGCACTGTATTGTTGAACTTTACGTTATTAATGATGTTAACATCCTTCAGGGTAGCATAAGCAACGTTTTTGTGAGGTACACAAAGGGTGCTATGTTCAACATCTAGAAACATGTATGTACATACAGTTGGGGTATAGATTCTCCGCTATTCGCATCTTCTAAGCTGATGTAGAATTGGTTATTTGCTTCTGTAGGACTTTAACCTAATCTAATGACTTCTGTAGCACTGTTATATAAAAATATATACACTATACAGTGTACACCAGGCATCAGTGGTTGCTTGAAGTGACGCCATGGTTAAAAAATGTAGTCCGTTGGAGAATCCAGGTCAAAATGAGATACTTCGGATAAACCCAAAGGTAGGCTACAGGTTTTAGTGGTGTTCTATAAACACCTTTGTGATGCATTATGTTACAAGCATACAGTTGTCTTACCCTGCTTTCTGTGTATTAGGTTGCACGGAATTTTCTGGAATCGGGTGCAAAGGCAGAGGACCCAATTGGATGGAGCATATCTCCTCTGACATCACTCAACCCACAGGAACTGTCTGACCCTTTGGTGAAGCGGTCAGTCCAGCCACCTGTGTCATGTGGAGCAGGAGCTAATCCAGGTGTTCTGCATCCTGTTAGTGTACAGAACCAAGTACAGCCACAGAGCAGCGGAATTGGAATTGGTGAAAATCACTCGAGTGGAAGCATCTTTGGCCGAAGGAACTCTAGCGAATCAAAGCGGCCCATGGTTGGCAGTGCTCCATGTATGATCCTGGATTTTATTTTTAGTTAACAATCTCATCTGATGACTTCTGTATTGCTGTTATGATAATACTGGTCAAATTAATGAAGCTTTAGTAAACAATCTTAACCTGTTTGAAAATGTTTAGTTGAAATGTGATAGGTCAGGGAACTCAAAGCCAGACTATGAAAGACTATGGGCGTGATACTAGGGTTATCAAATGTCTTGTTTATATTAATTTTCAATATAAGAATTGCTATGTAAGCTATTCATTGTGAGTGGCATTAGGTTTAATGACAAAGCAGTGCTAGAATTTGAGATGTAATGAATTTAAATGTGAGACCAACGGCAAGTAACTGGCTCGAAAATATGTGGACAGTTACCATGGTTATGGCGACGCCAGCCAATGAGTTTGGAGTCAACAAGAAACAGTGTGGTAAAAGAACGTTTTGAGATGCAAGATATGTCGATAAATTCTAATAAATTTTCAGATTTAAACATCAAAAGTACTTTAACCCGAACATATGTTAAGGAGAAAAGTTAAGGAGAACTTTCTAAAGTGAAACTAATAACTGTGGGTTGGTTATTAAATTAAAATAATTGTCAAATCTGCCGGGTATGCCATTATGTCTGATATTTATTTTAATGGAGAATACTGTAATTTATTTATTTCAGTCAAATTCGATGTGGCTATTAATTCTAAGCACTACAGAGTCTTCAGTTTACTTTTGCTATAATTAGTACATGTGTCTCTTAACTGTTGATGGAAATCCTTTGGTTGGACTCCACATGTGCAAGACTGGTTAATCATCTGGTTTTTGTGCATTGTTTTGCTAAATGATAAAACTCCTCCTTGGTGACATATGACATCCTATCGAAAGGTAGCACAGAGAAATGAATGTTTCTAGAACAGAGAAAGTGAATGTTTATTTTTGCCTCTTTTTTTCTGATTAGTTTGCTATGAAGTGGTGCTATATAAATGTTAAATTACAAGTTCAAATTACAATGTATCATTGCACAGTATTATGTTTTCTATTATTTCAGGTCGCAGTTCAATGGTGCGTACAAAGCCGATGAGATTGGAGGATATAACACCAGATGAGGTGATCCGCTGTCTTTGCATCTCGTAGTATTTCACTTCCTTGAATTCCTTCACAATTTTCTATGGATCACAAATTTCTCTGTAGCATGTGATCCTTGATTAAATACGAAGAGAAAGATCAATTTTTCCTTTATCTTGCAGATCTAATGATATACAGTTTAACACTTTAACGATGAGCGTGTGCAAAATGCTACTGGAAAAATTATCCCTCTTGTCATTAAAGGATTAAAGTCAACAGTTTATTGTTTGGTCTCACAGTTCTTGTGCTCATTAGTTAAAGCATCTAAATCTCCTTGTTATTTGTGCCAATGTTTGCAATTTCTTCTGCTGTCTGTCCGAACTTCCTGTCGAAAGGTAGCTTGAGAGTTAGAACACAGTGTAGTCTCTTTTATTTCTCTTCTTCTTTAGAAACACTGGGTCAGTTTTGCGGAGTGGATTTGTTTTCAGTTATGATATGTTCTGTAACCGAATCCTAATTTCAGAGGCAAGAGGAGTCGCAGAATCATCGACAAGCTGGTTCATCATTCAAGTCGGCTCTACATATGGTAATGTCTGAATTTTTCTGATATTCTGATAATTTGGCATTCCGGTAAGAATTCAATCGGCAGACTCAGATGAATCGATCTGGTGTGTACCACGTTAAGCTCCAATCAGCAAACTATTTGTAGGTAACTAGTTAATTTTTCCTTTCCAGTAACTAGTTACTGAGTTACTTTTCAAAAGTAACTATCCAACACTGATCACTGGTGAGTCCTATCAAAAATCAAGGGCCGTCTCAGAAAACAGGGTATCACAGAGATGCAATGTATCCATGCCATCCACCTTCATCTTGGCAATAGCAACTTCACTTGTTACTAACCATTCATGATCAATAATAATGAGTCTTTCTAGTTTTAATCCTCAGAGCCATTATTTTCTGTGCAGTTTGTTTTAATGATTGACAATACTTACAGCTGAGTGAACAAAAGAAGAAAGGTGGCGGATTCGGCGGAAACAACAAAGAGTCGTCATCTTCACCTGCATCGTATGGCACCTGCAAGAAGTCATTAGGTGCCAGGTACTGTATCTTTTAGACTCACCTCTGTAAATCAGCCATATAGCTTTGTTGCAGATATTAATATGAGATTTATGCAGCAATGTTTTCAGCATCTCTCGTGTGGCATTAGGGATTTGAGAAACCATTGGGAAATACAAAAGGTCTAAAGAACAGTACAGATTGAACTTATCAAAGATCCATTTATAAGTGATCCTCAGAGGTATGGTCCTCAGAGGTTGAAGGGTCTTTGAGCTGAAGATTAAGGTATGGTCCTTGGAAGTTGAAGGGTCTTTTGGGCTCCAGTACAAATAGCATTCCAACAACTTTCTTACAGGTTGCTTAGTATGATCACAAATTGTCACTTTCAAATGCCTACCGTAAGACAAAGGGATCACAGACAAAGAGGTAGAAGGCAGGAAATTGGTAAATTGTCTGAACCAATGTGTGTATGTTTGTGTGTGTGTCTGTCTGTCTGTTTCTGTGTGTTTAGTGCAGTTATACAGTGTGATCGTTCAGTTGCAACATTGGTTTTTCCCCAGAAGAAGCATATTAAGACCATCAAAGGTGTGGTAATTAGAAGTATTTTGAAATACATTGGATAATTTTGGTTATTTAAATATTTTAGAAGTATTTCATTATCCAAATCAACTGAATAGTTTCTGTGTATTTAAAATCTGTTTTTTGTTTTATTTCTTTGTTGATGATTTTCATCCATAGGCCAGGCCCGTGTGGGAAGTTTATTCCGCCAAGTCTGAACAGAGATGACAGCGATGAAAGGTAAGATTGTTGTTTGATTGCAGTGTATATTCTAAGAAGAATGATGTAAATGACTAAACTTGCTGTGAATGAATGCCATTGTACCGCTGCAGCATCATCATCACTTCCTGACGCCAGCTATTTGGCGGCGATGGGTACAAATAATCGCCAATGTCCTTGGTAATTTCTCAAGTCCATTGGTGTTCGTAGTGTTAGTCCAAGTGATATTATTTCCTCATTTATATTGTCTATCCAGCATAGCATTTGTTTAATTTTCCTTTGAATCTTGCATGCAGTGCATTGTGCTGCTACATAGGCTTACTGTTTTCATATAGCATGTTCTTATAGTTAGATTTTTTCGTTTAGTAATCGCATGCCGTATAATGCCAAAACCCAACAAGCGACTGGCAGTGCTAATGAAGAACCGGTGGATCCTCGATTGAAGAACATAGAACCGCGCATGATAGAACTCATCACTAGCGAAGTAAGGTTGCATTTCTCTATGGAAAGGTTTTTCTTATTAGGTAATGTATGTGTAAATTTCTATAGACCAAGGTTGTTAGTAATAGAGTGGTAGGTAGTTTGAGTTGTAAAAGTAAAGGGAATGGTAAAAGTGAAGGTTTTGGTAAAAGTGAAGGTAATGGTAAAAGAGAAGGTAAAGGTAAAAGTAATGGTAAAAGTGAAGGTTTTGGTAAAAGTGAAGGTAAAGTTAAAACGTTAGTGATGGTAAAAATGAAGGTAAATGCTAGTAGCTTTAGCTTTTGAAGCTTATATTTGTTGTTATGGAATTTCAAATTGTCTCATAAGATGATTATAATTAATAATAATTGCAAGGTGATTTATAAGGTGATTGTTAATGAAAAGTCCTCAGATGTAGATAGTAATGACAAAGGCTATTCTGTGAGGAGCATTTGCAACTCTGTCTCATATTTTTACTTGTTTGTTTTCAGATTATGGACCATGGTCCTTTGCTTGGTTGGGATGATATTGCAGGACTAGAATTCGTCAAGAAAACCATCAAAGAGATTGTTATTTGGCCGATGCTGCGTCCGTACGTGTGACGAAAGACTTTCACTTTCAGTATTGTACTAATTCTTTAGCCTTAAGGGGCCGTCCATTAAGGATGTTCGACAGAGGAGGGAGGGAGGGAGGGGTCACCAAATGCGGACAAGGGGGTTATGCCCAATGCGGACATCCAGGTTTAAATTTAGTACAGTTATTTCAGTACAGCTTGTGCCTTAGCACTTTAATGATGAGCTGCATTAGTTTCCCAGTCACTTTTGGTACATGCTCATCGTTAAAGTGTTAAACACCAACTTCAGTCAGACAGCAGGCAGTTTGGATTGCCATAGAGCCCCTTTGCTGGGTACGGCAGTATCAAGATACCAACCCTGTAGCACCGTTAACTTTAATTTGGACCTTGGAACTGTACGTCTGGAAGGGGATGGGGACAATGGTGCTCCAGTGACTGCAGAGTGCTTTGGGAAAATAGAGCATGTGCCTGTGTTTTATCCTCAATACATAATCAAGTATTGGGTGACCTTATAGCAACAAATGGGGTTGTGGTCCCTGTCATAATGACACAGAAAGTCTCTACTAGTACTAAGTTGGTAAATAAATTATTGCTTTGTTGATTAAATGATTTTGTTTTTTAATGCAACAGGGACATTTTCACTGGACTAAGGGGCCCTCCAAAAGGTTTGCTGTTATTTGGTCCACCCGGAACTGGAAAGACGCTCATAGGTAAGCATGAATGATTCAACAACTCTCATTGATTCACATTTCTATGTGAAACGAAGACACATCAGTTCAATAGTTTCTTACACAGTAAAACTCGTTGATCAAGTTGAATCTGCTTGCTTCTCTTTGTCTTCCTGTTATCCCGATTCCTGTTCCTATTGTTTTCATCTTTCTCTACATCTGTATTCTATATTTCTTCATCTGTTAGACTAGTCCCAAGATGCTGTGGTGGTGATAAACACGCAGTATTTTCTATAGCGACCATATGTGGCCTTGACCCTGATGATTTTCAATGAATTGATTGGGCGAGATCCTTCACCACCGCTGCCCATTTGAATTGGTTCGCACCATTTAAGACCCCGTGTACAGACTGCTAGTTCGATATTTAAATCTCTGAAATTAGCCACAATCGGGAGGCGAACTGCGATCCTCATGGGGTGGTGGTGGTAAGGGTCATGGTGGTCGTGGAAAAAGAATGCTGATGGTCATCTGTTGCAATCCAGGTGTTCAGCCTTTAGGCTTGCATTTTGCTAAAGTGTGGTTTTCCACAGAAAGTTAGAATAGATCATAGCTGAGTTATGTATGTCCCACTTTAGGTTAGAGTATCCTATGTCTGGCATTTCCTCAGAAAGTTAGAATAGATGATAGTTGAGTTATGTATTTTCTGTTGCAGGGAAATGCATTGCAAGCCAGTCCAAGTCGACGTTCTTTAGCATCAGTGCATCATCGCTGACTTCAAAATGGGTGAGCGACAGTTTGAAACTACAATGCCTGTGAAGTGGTTTTTGCGAAGGTTATTTGTAAATTTAGTATCTATTCGTGGAGTTGTGTTTACATATGAATGAATGGTGTAAGAATGTTTATTTGCCCTTACATGACACCATTACCTGCATGCCATTGATGCATTGCACCCTATGATGATTAACAAAGTTGCATCTTTGCATATGTGTAAGTCATCTTTTTAGATCTGCAGTAGTAGATACAGTGGTCATGTTTTAGGGCCATTGAGTGATTCTTAGCAGTTGATATTTAGATGGTTTAGATGTTCATGTTTGTTTACAGCACTTTGTGAGCTACTTAAAAATGCACTATAGTTATTAACCTCCTTAGCGTTTCATTTTCTCCCAGAAAAACGAGCCAAAAACGTTGCATTGTTTTACGTATGCATGTATATGCATGAATATACATGTGTAGGTATATATGTGTATATGTAAACATGCATAGCCATATATGCATACATTTACATATATACATATGTATATATGTACAAATACATGTATAAATTTACATATATATATATATATGTATATATATACAGATATATGTATGTATGTATGTATGTATGTATGTATATATATATATGTATATATATATGTACATATACATCTATGTGTGTAAATATAAACATGTGTAGGTATAATTATATATATAATTATGTAGGTATATATGTATTTATATATGTATATGTATGTATGTATGTATGTATGTATGTATGTATATATATGTATGCATATATATGTATATATATGTACATATACATCTATGTAAATATATACATGTGTAGGTATAATTATATATAATTATGTAAGTATATATGTATTTATATATATATGTATGTATGTATGTATGTATGTATGTATGTATGTATGTATATATATGTATATATATGTACATATACATCTATGTGTGTAAATATATACATGTGTAGGTATAATTATATATAATTATGTAGGTATATATGTATTTATATATGTATATGTATGTATGTATGTATGTATGTATGTATGTATGTATGTATATATATATGTATATATATGTATATATATGTACATATACATCTATGTGTGTAAATATATACATGTGTAGGTATAATTATATATAATTATGTAGGTATATATGTATTTATATATATATGTATGTATGTATGTATGTGTGTATGTATGTATGAGCCCGAACGTGACTCGGGGTTAACCGCTTTTGCATAGAATTCCCGGCCCGAGTAACGTTCGGGGTTAACGCCAAGGAGGTTAAGTCTTCGTAGATACGTACATACGTTTTATTCACATTCGTTACATGCATACAGGAGAGGAATATTTCATGTATAAATAAGATGAAATATTGACAGAGATCTGATCGATGTCAGAGAACTTGCAGAGCAAACAGCAGGGAATTGCAGAGCCTTCCTATCACGTCTTGTTTGTAACAAGAGTGTTTATCTGACATTGCAGGTTGGTGAGAGTGAGAAAATGGTGCGTGCGCTGTTTGCCGTGGCACGTGTCCAGCAACCGTCCGTTGTGTTTATCGACGAGATCGATTCCCTGCTGAGCCAGCGCTCGGATGGGGAACACGACTCTTCGAGGCGGATAAAAACGGAATTTCTTGTTCAGCTGGTAAGACAGTTTAAGATTTGTTTCTCTTGGCAAACACTGCATTAACATTGTGTATGTATGTATGTAATTATGTATGTGCATTTGTGTGTATGTTTATTATTATTTATGTATGTATGTATTTAATTATGTATGTATATGTATACTAATACTTTCTTTGAGTGACTGTAATATTAATTGTTATTATTGGTGTTCAGTAAAACCTGAAAAAGGTATGGATAAATATGTTCATATATCTATGTAATTATGTACGTATGTATGTGTGTATTAATACACGCAATACTGTACGTTTTAAATGCCTCAAAGAAGTGATAGTATTTCACAAAGAGTTTATATAAAAAATAGTTCTTTGTTGATCTGAGTGAATGTTATTAAACTTTATCAAAGTTCTGTTTTCACTTTGCTGCCGAGTATTTTATGAGTTCGAGCAAGCTGAGCTAACGACCCTGGACAAGCTGTTTATTGACGACTGTCTCGCAGATAAGATTCAGACTGACTGACCTTGAACTGACCTTGAATATGTGATAAGTGCAATTATAAACAAATAAATCTTGTCTGTTATTTTACTTTGAAACAAGGATGGTGCTTCCACTAGTCAGGACGACAGAATCTTGGTTGTAGGAGCAACAAATAGGTGAGGCATTTTAGTTGATTTTTCAGGTGATATTATCAGGGATTTTGACATTTTCAGAGAGATGTGGTTTAATACAAGTTGTGCACAGGAACAATTGATGTTCTTTGTTATATTATTCAAAGTTTGCATTTATCGTACAAACAGGTTTTTTTAAGCTTGACAAGTTCAGTATTTTGTAGGCTAATTGTTCGGTTTTCGATACGAGTCATTTTTTTGGCTTGTTTAACAAATCTTCCAATGCATAGAACAAATGTCAGGCCTTGGTAAATTTCTTTGCTGGATAACTCTTTTTACCCTCCTTACAAACTCTGGTATTAAACGACATTGACAGTGCTCTGCTATTGAGAAGATCAGAGGAAAAGGGAGAGAAATGGCCACTAGCTTCCTCATGCTGAGGCTAAGAAAATAGTTTGTTCTGAAGTAGGTGCTATATAATTTGGCAAATACAAGACTATAAGAGTTGTGTTAAACTGTGTGGTGTTTTAGGCCACAAGAAATAGACGAGGCCGCTCGTAGACGTTTTGTGAAGCGTCTCTACATTCCTCTGCCAGATGGAGAGGCCAGGAAACAGATCGTTTTTCATCTGATGGCAAAGCTCAACCATGTCCTCATCAACAGCGATTTAGACACGATCTGTGACAAAACTGAAGGTTATCAGTTTGATTATATTAATGTTATTATTGTTCTTACTATTCGTAATCATGTACTCTGAAGATTATTTCTAGAGTAATTATGATCTCTGCCTTTGACCTCATGGCTTCACACTTCCCTACAAAGATTATTGTAACTTTATTTCTTGAGTTCTATTTAACAATGCATATTGATAATTATCTCCTATTGGTCATTGCAATGAACCTCAGCTAAACTTGGATTGAATCTGAGGCCTTAACATTCAAACATTTGAATGCTGAATGTAAAAAGTTGCATCTGTGTCAGTTTGCATTTATGAATAAACGAATATTGATTGATTATTGTTATTACCAGTGTTCGAAATATAAAAGGAAATCTGTTTATTATTATCATTATTGGTTTAATTGGTTCAGAAACGTTACCTGGGCTCAGATGTTTATATTCAGTGATTTGTGCTCACTGTCGCTTTGTTACATATGCCAAATTGCTTTCTGCATTTTGAATTATGCTCATTAGTTCAGTTGTAGCTGTGATATGAAATTTATATAGCACCGCTTCAAGTAAACTAATCAGAGGTACTTTGTATGGTAGCCTAAATGTTGCTAAATATCATTAAGAATAAGTTAATCTGTTTGCAAGCAATGCTTGCGTTACTAGAAATTCACCAGCGTTGAGCTCCTCCAGTTGCACAGAGCCAAACCAATGGGATTTCCATCCAGACTTGATAGATGATATGTTGTTCGTAGTTCCTGGACAGCATTTGTGTTCCTGGACAGCATTTGCATACACATATATCTTGGTTCTAGGTTATTCGGGTGCTGACATGGCTAACCTATGTCGGGAAGCAGCTCTTGGACCAATCAGGAGTCTAGCGTTTCAAGATATTGAAAGCATCGCAGAGGATGAGGTTAGTTCTTTTTGGATATCTAGCAGCACAATCCCCAATGCATGTCTTTTCACTTCACACAACTTTGGCCCCTCAGTGCAGTCCTCTACTTTGCCATTACATGATTTCTGATGATGCGTTTTGTAACGAGTGAAGGTAAATTTATAAGCAGATTTGTTTTGCACATTGGATTCAGTTTAACCTTGTTTATTGATGTCATATGCCAGAGATGGCGAACCTATGGCATGCATGCCCAAAGTGGCAGGCGCTAAAATTTTGTGGGCACGTGGAATTTGAAGAGTCCCTCAAAATTTCAAATTTAGAAATACAAAATCACTGTAGGAATCCACATTTACTTTTATGAAGGACTTTATTGTAACACCATTCTAAAAGCATGTTTGAAATAATGTCCTTGAATTCATTTTTTTACGCTTTGTCAATTAAAACCTACACGAGAAAAACAATTATATACTGCAAAATTCCAAGGGACACGCGACGGTATTTTTAAAAATGGTTTAGCGTTTTCTTTGGCACGCACCTTAAGATAGGTTCACCATCCCTGTCATATATTGTCAATGACTAAAAATTTGGATGCACACTGATTCTGCTTAGTAGTGACCATTGGTAAATTTCTGTTTTCCTTTCTGACACAGGTTCGACCAGTCGAGTGTCGAGACTTCCTGAATGCCTTGCAGCAGGTGAGAGCCAGTGTATCGGACAAGGACTTGAGTGCCTATCTCGAGTGGAACAGTCAGTTTGGAAGTTGGGCTCTTTAGGCAGAATTTTCTTTGCTGTTCAACTGAATTTGGCTGAAAACTTAAATGCTAATAACTAAATAGCTGTGAAGAAATACTGTTATGCATGTTGCATTGATAGTTTGGTAATCTTTGCTAATCTGATTTCCATTCATCATTTCTTTCTCTGAATTGGCAATGCTAGTCCAGTGCTAAAATAATTAAGTCTGCTGCACTGCCAAATGCCAATACGTGAGGGAGGTTATGCGGTTCAAATAAATATTAAAACTGAAATGTATTTCGAGTTCTGGTTCACTGCTGTCAGCATCTCTGTTGGCCCATAACCGGCCACTGGTGTACAGTAGACCAGGTATGGTCCAAATAATTTGGCTGTCTGGGCTTAGACTTGAACTTGAAAACTGTCTTTATTGTGGGAGCTAGCCTGAGAGCATTTATAAAAGAGATTTATCTATGTGATTTATAAAACAGATTTATCGAAGTGCATCAAAGGGTATTACAAAAGAAGTTATAACAGTTGAGTTTATCGTCAAATGTCAACAAGAAATCTGTAATAATAAAATTAAATTCATTATGCAGGGAAATGATTTCGTTTGATGTTTGTGAACAATCCATCTCCCAGAGCGGACAGTTTTACTTTTCTGATGAACAAAATATTTATGCAGTAAGAGAAAATTTGAGAAATTGAACGATATACAACATTCAATGAGCTTGTGTTCTGGCATAACCAAAGAGGCAGATGCGTTCCGAGTTCCGTTGTTCAGAAGTTGGATGCACTTATGCCATACTTGCTGTGGAGGTTAAGCTCCAGTGCTTTGGTCAAGATGTTCGCCATTTCAAAGTGAAACTGTTGAACACTGTAAATTTAAGGCACAAATGCTTTGTAATCTCCAGATGGCAAATGCATGCTGAATCCAAACAAGAGTACTTGTATGTATGTGTGTATCCATCTGGATATTTGCTTGTGACTTTTAGGTACGTCGACAGCGCTACCCAATCCATAGAATGTTAAATGTCATTAAGAGGAGATATGTAACTAGCAAGGAAGACAATGCACAGAAAACATGAATAGTCATCAGTGGCACATTTGTATATGCACACACATGGAGCCGACCAACGAATTGCCGTCCATAGTTGACAGATGATAATATATATTATATCTGAAATATATATATATATAAATAAATAAATAAATATATATATATATATATATATAAACATGTACACCTAGACTCACTAGAGTATAAGTACTGTGAATATAGGAGTGCATGTACTTAGACTCTTGCCAAAAGGGTCATCCATAGTATGTACGCGTGGAGGGGAGGGCAGTGGCGTAACTAGGGGTTCGTGCGCCCGGGGGCAAGAATTTCCTGAAAATTTTGTCTAACTTCCGCCAAAATTTCTGATGACCTTTTCAGGCTGCAATACACGGCGCTAATAGCAGCCTACAAAGCATGTCCGCCCTACGGATCTCACACTCGGTACCTCTCGCTCTCTGTCACTCTGTGCCATTTTTTTGTTTGTTTTCAATTAATTTTGCTTTTTCCCTCTGTTTCTCTGTTTTTCAACAAGAACCTTGTCAAATATCATTTGCGCCCCCCCTTGCCCGTGCGCCCCCTGACTCACGTACAAAAGTTACTTTTTTACTATTTTTCTATTTTTACCTGATTTCTTTTAAAAAAACACATTTTCAGACCTAATTTTGCGCCCCCCGTCCTGCGCCCGGGGGCGGCCGCCCCCTATCCCCTCGTTACGCCACTGGGGAGGGGTATGTACGTTTCCAAATGCATATGATTGCGTATGAGATCTACTGATAATGTACTACGCATAGGGAACGGGTAGAGGGTCAAACCTCGATAATTGTCTATTACTGGCCTTCAAATGAGCCACTGAACAATCGGACAAGTTCTACCGGGAGAAGTAGGACCGGGAGAGGTGTAACTTGTATGCCGCGTTACCTCTGACTTCTATTAACTATCACGCAGCTCAGCAGGGGCGTCTACACCATGCAAGCCTTGGAGCAAATGCTCCATCCAAGAAATAGGAAGGGGGGGGACCTCACTGAGAGATTAGGGGAAGTTCAAATTTTTTAATGTCGTACCATGGGAAGGGGTGCGGAGGGGAAGTTGCTCCAATGAGTGGGGGGCGAATAGACGCCCCTGCAGCTCAGCAGGATTCGGGATTGCGTCAAGCGTACGTATGCGATTGGGGTGTAAAAAAGTACACGTGCGTACAGGGAGGAGAGAGGAAGGGGGTAAATTTTCCAGGATTTCTGCGTACATACTAAATTAATGGATGGCCCATGAGTGGAGCTTAAACTGAACAAATGTCTTCAGGTTGGCCTACTTGTGAAGCGTATCCGTCATGTTCTCCATGGTAAGTATGTACGTTTCCAACCAGACAATATTGGTGCATAGGTCGGGCAAGACAACGATATCTTCGTGTTTCAGGGTCTTCTCAAAATCGGCGACCATGTGCTAGAAATAAGCAAATGTCTCTTTTAATTTTCAGAAGAAATACAAATTATTGAATTTTACTTCACAACACTAACATAACTAGACTACTGCAACTCGCTTCTCATGGACCTCCCGAAACAGCGTCTTTTCCCCCCTTCAATCGGTCTTAAATGCGTCAGCTCAGCTCAGAGCCCGACTCCCTCGCTTCGCGCATATAGGGGCCGTCCATAAAGTACGTCACGCTATTTTTGACCATTTTCTTCACCCCCCTCCCCTCTGTCAAACTGTCACAAAACTCGGACCCCCCCGTACGTCACACTTTCAACATAGAAATAATAATACTTTCGAAAGCAAGGCTAATACATAAACAAGGCTTCGCAACAGCATTATTACTAGTGCTCCTAGCGAGAGGAATCGTGAAAAACACATTCAGGTGATATGCATTTCATGCTATTTTGACATAAAACTAATTAAAATGTTTCAGAAAATTTTTGAAAATTATTTGTAAAGCTATGAAATTCTACTAAAAAATTAAAAATAAATTATAAATAAAATAAAAAATTAATAAATGTGTGACGTCACACATGGCCTGACCCCCCCTCCCCCTGTCACAAACTGTCACACTTTCTTAGACCCCCCTCCCCCTGGAGCGTCACGTACTTTATGGACGGCCCCATAGCCTATCTACACATATGCTTGAAGTCGTGCACTGGCTTCCAGCCGCTTCCTATCTGCGTGCATCCATTATAAGATCATCTTTCTGGTGTCCAAAGCGCAGCTGGGCAGTGACCTGAAAAATCTTTCTGACTACTAAAAAAAGCAGTTTATATGTGCAACCTCATGTCGTTCCTTGCACTCCAGGGTGAGAATTGCCGGGGGTTTGGAGGGTTCAACCCCCTAGTCTTTCTTAGGATCCCATAGTAAAGGCTACATTTCACACCAAAATTGCACATAAATCAACGTCCAACCCCCAACCCCCCAGTTATTTTTTACAGTTCCCATACTGTTGCGCTCTGTTGGTCGGCTTGATGGTTTTGTTCCTAGAACTAGGACTGCTTTGGCCCAACACCGGGCATTTGCTGTGGCTGGTCCCTCTACTTGGAATGACTTTTCCCCCTCATTATGGGCTAAACTATAATGACTGGCTTCTCTCCATCGGTCTCTCACTCTCTAGGGGCGTTTCCTTTTCCCCAGGGGTTTCCATGCTGAATAGTTATCTCTTGCGGAGGCGCTATATACATCTATAGATACAATACAATATTGGCCTACTACTATAGGCCTAACTATAGGCCTAACGTTCATTTTTAATTCCGGTCTTTAGAACAATTCTGATGTTTCCAAACATCTAACATCTTATGATTCTTATCGGTCACTGCAGTTAGGGCCTAATTAAAAAAATTATGATGTTTGGTCAGCTGATAATTATGTAAACCTCTGTTTTGTTTGGACTTTGGAGAAGGCCTAGCCTATATATACTAATCAATATGGCGTATGAAAAACTCTATGAACCACCATCTTCATAAATTAACCCTTATAATTACCTCAAGGTCTTTATGTATGCGTACGTGTGCTGACCTCAAAATTTTGGTAGCTTCCTTTTCTTTGGCACACCATCAGTTGCTTCAGACCTTCTCTCTGTTGCATCATCATCAGTTCCTTCTTGTGTCGTAGAATCTTCGCCTTTCGTTCAACTTCCTCTTCCTGCATCGGTTAATATACATGTACAATTGTACATATTTAAATTTACCGAATTAAGGGGTGCAGCACCCGGGCCCGCAGTTTTAAGGGGCCCGCATTGTATAAATTTGTGCGTGGTGGACCGGTGGTCGTCTGCAGAGGGGGCCTTTGGAAGAATATAACAGGACTCAGACCCGCACTAGCCTTGATGCGGCCCTGTCTATTATGGTCCCGTGTTGTGCCACTTGTGGCAGTGGCGTATCGAAGGGGAGACAGAGGGGCGAGTCGCCCCGGGCGGCACTTGTGCAGAGGCGGCAAAACAGGGTTGAAGAAAAATAAAGAAGAGTGAATGTTAGATAAAAGGTGAAAAAGTAGGAGAGAACGAAAGAAAGATAGAAAAAGAAGGAAAGAAAGAAAGAAACTGTACGTCACTTCGGTCAAGTCGGCTTGGCTTCAGTTGATCGTTACCATAAGCCTCCGTTAGGGACGGCATAACTCTAAGAGGTCTACGTTCAACAATTTGGCAGTGCTGTCCATTGACAGAGAGAGACGGCTGAAACAATTAATTTTGACGATGTCATCAATGATTTTACAGCCGTTAAGCTAGGCTCGCAAGATAGCGTTAATGATAAGTTATAATGATAATAATTATGGCATATCGATCAGCTCCGTACGCCACAGCTGACTTGTGGCCAGGTATGGGTTCGTCCAATGTGGGGCCCCAACAAACGTGGCTATATCATGGCATGATCGTTGCTTACGAAAAGCAATGACTGTCCGATTGTGATGCTTGTTGTAAACAGACGCGTTCCGGTGTATGTATATATACATAGGTCTACTTTATTTGGTTATAGCCTATATTTATTCGGTAAACAAACGAGTAACAACAATTTTAGCACATTGGCACAGACAATTAAGTTTAACTTTACTCAGGAGACCCAACAGAGGGCGAAGATCCCGCTTTCCAATTCTCTAGGTCCTCTATCCACGTGTGAATCGATGCATATAATTATCCGACCTTCAGCTCACCTCGGGCCTAAAATATTCTGTTTTCTGACACACAGTGTACGTGCAATTCGTAGTCGTAATCTCCAAACTCTAAAGCGCCACTCGAAAGCCAAGCGCAGAGCACCAGCTTATTCACGAGCGCTGAAATACCTTAAATTTTACATACCAGTTTAAGTACAGTTTGCGGAAGAGTGTTCAGTTGACATTTCAGAGTATGGGACTATATGCACTGCACAGTGTGATTCTCCTTACAGATTTTATTTTAGTTATAGTTACAGTTATAGTTAATGGTTTTTGTATTTTAGTTATAGTTATAGTTATAGTTAGTATTATTTTAAGTTATAGTTATAGTTATAGTTAATGGAATTTTATTTTAGTTAATTTTAGTTACTACTTAGTTACAATAATTAAGGCTATAAGCAAAATTGGGCGTATTAACCCGCTGTTTCACAATTTGCTCAGAGCTTTGAAAGCCTTTGAAGCATGGGTGCATTCAGCTTCATAAATACACGAGTTTCAAAGTAACTGACAAATTGCATAATAAATATATCGCATTTTCGTTCTCATTTATGTCGAATCGTCCATATTGCACTTCCTATTTTTATTTTTTGCATTAACGAAAATAAAGATGAATTTTCGTTAGTGTTATTTTCGTTATAGTTATAGTTATAGTTAATGATATTTTTTAGTTATAGTTATAGTTATCGTTAACGAAATCATTTTATTTTCGTTAACGAACATTTTCGTTATCGTTATCGTTAACGAGAATCACACTGGCACTGCATGGCTTAATACCTTGTAACTTGATGTCGCTGCTTCGATGTTCATGAGGATGACGGCAACGAACAAATTGCTCAGCACGAAGTTCAAAATCCAAATGACGATCAGGGTAAATAATCTCGACCGAACGATGAAGCCAGCACTCTCAAGAGCAGACTGCCGATCATACCAACCGTCCGACTGCAAATAATATAGCCCCATCCAATAGATTGAAAAGTAATCCAGGTGTTCACATACATTTAGGCCTAATGCAGTTCTTCAAGCAACTCGAAAGAACCTACTCAAAGCTAGTCAATCGTTTTATTTATGTATTGCATATATACATATGTTACGCGCGCAAGGTATAGCCTACGTGAATCTCAACTGATGTGCACGGGAGTGAAATGTGAACTTATAAGCCAAGGTCGTTGTGTGGAGTCAGCTCCATGGGCAGGCTCAAACCCACAATCGCTGCCTTAATTTATAGACTCGGCGCGCTGCCGATAGACTATCGTGCATACAAAAGCACCACTGGGCTCTACCGTGTTACTATATATATATATATATATATATATATATATATATATATATATATATATATATATATATATATATATATATAATATCGATATATATATCGATATATTATATATATATATATATCCTATATCGGTACAGCGAAGGAATGCAGGCAGAGCAATCAGAGACTTATAGCAATCGGGAGGTTTAATGACTTGTGACGTGGGCAAAATGTCCGTTTCAGTATATATATATATATATATATATATATATATATATATATCATGTGCTTAGACACTGAGTTCAAGAACAATTATAACAGGTCCAGTAGAAAATTTGGTTTGGCGAGAAGCTGTTAGCCTAATCTGTAGCCTATACGTAGGCCTATATGCATGATCAGTCAATGCATTGTTGACTACTGAAGACCACAGGTTAGCTGTAAGCTTAGGCCTATATACCTGCAGGCTACATCTATATGCTGCATGTAATAAACTTCAAAGTTCGACCGTACGTTACAGCAGAAAATAGCGTACGCGTACGGTACGTAATTTACTAAAAATAATAGCGTACGCGTACGGTACGTTCGTATTCCGTACGTATGAGCAGCCTTTAATATTAGTTGCTTCTCGTGACGTCACATTTTGTCTCCTCATTTTCTCGTCGTTTTTTCTCGTCGTTATTACGTCACTTTACAGTTCTTATTTGTAGTTCCGTTTCAGCGAAGAGGTAAATTATTATTTTGTTTTTATTTTGTATAATTTTCCATTCTTTAATTTGTAATTTTGTTATTCCTTGTTAATTCTATAATAAAAAATATAAAAATTAGCGTACGCTATTTATTAATTTAGCCAAAAATAGCGTACGCGTACGGTACGCATTTCAGCAGAAAAAATAGCGTACGTTCCGTACGTACGGTCGAACTTTGATAAACTTGCATCATTACGAGACAAAAATTTGCTTCTCGGCCACATTAGGGCTTAACGTTGCATGGCCCTATGAGTTGTAGCCTACTGGCAGCCACTGATTTAGAAAGCATAATATATATATTTTTTATTATAGAGGGAGAGGGAGAGAGAGGATATATAGAGGAGAGGAGAGAGAGAGAGGCAGAGAGAGAGAGAGAGAGAGGGAGAGAGAGAGAGAGGAGAGAGAGGAGAGAGAGAGAGAGAGGGGAGAGGAGAGAGAGAGAGGGAGAGAGAGAGAGAGGAGTCCGTAATATTATATTTTAAAAGGCATAAATCATTAAATCATAAACTTTGTATAACTGATTATAATATTTCTCATAAGTTGTTTGCTGGCCCAGCACAGACCCCTAAAAGTCGCCGGGCCCATGGGCTTTTGCACCCCGTGGCTCCTCTCGGCGGACCTGTATATATAGATCTATAATATATATATATATATTATATATAAAATATATATATGAAATGTATAGTTACGGTGACGTAGGATGCCATCGCGGTGAAGCTGAGACGGAGTGTGCTCCAGTTGGTGGGTTCACGTTTGCCGAAGATGTTGTGGCCAACGATGGCAAAAAAGTAGATGAGTATGAGCAGAAGAAAGAGCAGGCTGATGAGCCACTTACGCGCTGTCTCCCACAACGCCACAACCAACACCTGTCGTATACACACACGCACAAACACACGTCCGCTGGGATTAGAACCAGAGCTCGAGGGTACGCGTATACCCTAAAATAGAATACGTTAAAATACGTACGTAGCCTACCTTTCAAAAATAAAAATAGAATACGCGTATGGTAGGCTACGTATGATATCATACACGAAAATTTTAGTTATGGTTTACTCGGCGACCAATAGCCTACGTATAATCTGACATTAGTGCATTAAGTGCAATGTATGCTGGATAAACACCATAAACACAAACCTACAATCACTGGCGTAAACTTGTCCAAAATATTGGTGGGGCATGGGGTCTGGACAATCAGAACGCGAAAACTGGTCGCATCATAAGCGTTTCCGGTACTACATTAATGTATTATTGTTACTATTTTTATTGTAGAAAATAAACAAATATTATTATTATTATTATTATTATTATTATTATTATTATTATTATTATTATTATTATTATTATTATTATTATTATTATTATTATTATTATTATTATTATTATTATTATTATTATTATTATTATTATTATTATTATTATTATTATTATTATTATTATTATTATTATTATTATTATTATTAAATTTCCCGAAATGTGAATCTACGACGCTGATCGTCAACCGCTAGGAGAAGATGCAGTTATAATATCCAAGTGCTTGAAATCGAAGGGGAAATGGTGAGTTGTGAGCCGCTTTTTGAAGGAAGGAAGTGAATTTGAATTACGAAGAGAACGCAGTCGTTGGCGCGAACCGAACAGAATTGCCTCAGATTTGTCTGGGTTTATGGTCAAACCATTGAAACAGAGCCATGCAAATTTTTCTGTTTACCAGGCTGATCGGTGTGTGACAGAGCAAGATGGAGCTGATTATCATCTGGTTACTGTTGTAATTGGACTCCAAAGTGATTAGCTGTACGACTGATTTGGAAGTAGAGAATCTAAATAATAAGGACCGAGGACAGACCCCTGTGGCATTCCAGCAGTGTAAACAGCGGGCTAAGATCGAGCGGTGCTGCGGTTCCGATGCCAACCTGCTGATACGGTCATCTACGTAAGAAGCTAACCAGTTTAAGGCAGTCCCAGGGGACACAGAACCTTTTGGTGAGTCTTGAAAGCAGTAGCTGGTGGTTTATGGTGTCGAAGGCTGCACTGAGGTCAAGGCATAGTGAGAGGCAGGAATTTCCATTGTCAATAGACGAGAAGATGTTATCCAGCGTAGAGACGAGAACGAGAACAGTTTCAGTCTGAAATGGTTGCTTTTTGCTTACATGTAAATTTGTTTCATATTGAAGCCTTGAAGACTTGAAAACATTGAAGATATAAATAAATCTTGGTTTTCATTATGGAATTTCTGATAGTATTTAAGTTCTTTGTCTCTGTTTCTGACGAAGTTTTTAATATTTTAAGAAATTCTCCTCTGGATTTATTGGTGGGGCAATGCCCCACCATCTCAATTATTGGGGGGGCACGTGCCCCGGCTGCCCCGGCAGAGTCTACGCCTATGCCTACAATATATCATTGCAGCAAATTTACTACGCTGTATACTGGGTTGTGATTGTTTGCTTAAAATAATTAAATTGAACATTCTTATAATGAGCAATGGTCGACGTGGACCATGTGGTTAACGTATTTTTGTATTGTTTACGTACCCTAAAATAGGGTACGTTAAAAAACATTCGTGCCTTTCAAAAAAATAGAATACGTATGGTACGTACCCTCGAGCTTTGATTAGAACAACAGAATGAACTGATACAAAAGAAAATCTAATCAGCTAACGGTCGCTGTATATAATTATACGCTGGAGTATCGTTGGGGTCGTCGTTAAGGAAGGACGTCCGGAAAGAGGAGGAAAAGGGGTCATCCAAACAGTGGCGTAACGAAGGGTTTCAGCGCGCGCCCAGAGGCAAGGGTTGATGACTGTGCCCCTTTTAATTTTCTTGCTGACTTTTAATCGTTCTTGTCATAGTACTGTGTACCAATGAAAGCTAATTTCGCGCCCCTCTGGTGCTGCGCCCCCGCCCCCTTCGTTACGCCACTGCATCCAAATGCGGACTTTAGGAGAATCCGACAGCTTCGCTCTATAGGCCTACTGTTAATTGACTCAGCATCACTTCAAACACTGATACGCTGCCTCATTCTGACGCGACTTGACTATACTTCAAGTCTGCAACTTGGTAGCCTACTCTATAGTATTGTATTGTATTGTATTGGACCATTTATAAAGCGCTTCTCATAGCATAATAATTCTTAAGCCTTTCAGAAGCGCTCCCAGTGCGAGGTTCTCCGAGAAAAAGGAAGGTTTTAAGGTGAGAGAAAGAGGTAGAAATGCTACCAGAGAGGATTGTAGAGCGTAGAGAAGGAGGAAGTCCATTTCATAGAGAGGGACCTATGGACACAAAGGATCTGGATTGCGCCATTGTGGTCCTAACACGGGGAACAAAAAGGTCAAGCCGGTCAGAGGATCTGAGAGGACGCTTTGACGTGGCAGAGAGGGGGCGGAGAATTTGGTGACAAAGATATTTTGGAGCAAGACCCAGTTGAGATTCTATAGTATATAATTTCCAGAATGCACACTGCCTCCTCTAAGTAGAATACTGCATCAGGCTGTAAGACTGTGTCTTGCAATGGACTCTCTTACCGAGACCATATCACATCTGCTCTTAGTTGTCTACACTGGCTTCCTGTCTGTGAGCGTATCCGCTTCAAGCTGGTACTCCTCATGTAGGCCTACAGAGCACGCGCAGCTCATCTGTCTTCCTACTTATCTTCCATGGTCACAACTTGCAACTCTGTTAAAGGCCGCTCCTCTCTTCGATCAGCATCTGCTGGAAAGTGCGATGTTCCTGGTACCACGTCTTGTGTTTGGCCGGCGTTCATTCACAGTTGCTGGTCCCTCCATCTGGAACTTCTATATATACCTCCTCATGTCATCAAAAGATCACCAATTCGGTTAAATGATGGACACGGGCCTTGGTTATACTGCTTCACCGTATCTTCTGGAGCAGCGCTACTCCTTAGCCTTCAATGCGATGAATTAGGGTTGAAAGTGTATAATACGGTATTGATTGTTAGCAATCAATTATACGCTTGCCTCTACTGCGACATACCACACTGATCCGCATAGGCCTATAATAGGCCTATATATATATATATATATATATATAATTATATATATAATATATATATATATAATTATATATATAATATATATATAATATATATATTATTATGGTTAACGATTTTAAGTTACGCGGCGAGCTTTCACTTGTTGGCGTTGACGGCGCTCAGAACCTAAGATTCAGTTGAAAGTGATTATATATAGAGAGGAAATGGCAAATGGCAGACCACGAAATGCCGATCTTGTAGGTCTACTATAGGCCTAGAGTAGCCTATAGACACCGATGGAAAATGCAGGGCTAATTATAGCACCGCGGCTGTTTGAGTGCACATGAACTCCATTTGCATTGGGACCGTATACTATATAGCCTACTTGCCTCCAGCCTCTTTCAATGCTATATCGCAGAATTCTTAAATAACATATTGATCAGTTTCTACGTAGGCCTATAGGCCTATCCGTAAATATATATAGAATAGAATATAGGCTACCTCAAATAAAAAGACAACAGGGCCTATGTAGCCTATTCATAACATCGGATGCAAATATATACAGCCGAACTGGGGACAGTGGAAGGAAGGCAATAAAAAATTAATGTATAGAGTTGTATTCTATTGTATCGCACTGTACACTTACCTCAAGACCTTTGACGAATCGAACAGTTCGCATGACTCTAACAATTCTGACCAAACGAAACACTCTGAAAATCTGGAACCCAGTTTTGCTCGAAGTAAAGCTGGCCAGGAAGAATTGAAGCAGGGACAAGAAAAGGATGATAAAATCGAATACGTTGAAGAAAACAAACCAGTAATCGATGGGATCGGCGTAGATCTTCAGGACAAATTCCAAGCAGTAGAAAACCAGACAAATTGACTCGACGATTTCCAGTCCGTAGTTCCATTGCTTCTGCATGTCCTGAACAGTGGCCATGGCCAGAGCAATGGAGTTTACAAGGATGACGGCTATTATCAACCACGCAAACCAGTCTGCCTCCACGACGCGATACTTCACGAAGCGGTGAAGTCGACTGCGACCGCGGGTGAGCAAAACCCTCAGTCTTCTCGAATTATTCGGCACAGCCGGAGTATTATCGGGGAGGGGGCTCTCCAAGGGTGTGACCTTCGCAAAGGACACAGACGAGGGACGAGACTCACGAAAGTCACGAGACTTCCTCGACGACGGCATTGTGCTTTCAGGCGACCAAGGAAAACGTCTAAATGTAGTAGCCTAGTAGGCTACATGCGCTGTAAATCCTATAGCATTAAATCTCAGAAATCTCTGTTTGCCACAAACAAGACCTCTATCATCAATAGCTGCGTTCTAAAGATCGTTTTAAACTGATCGGAATCTGAACTAGATGACCTGAAACTGATCTGAATTGTTCGACTCACGCCAAGAATAAAAATTAATGACGTCACAGACTCTACTCGCCATGACGTCATACTATGACGAACAACACTGCATTGTCTTGACGATATCGTTGAATAAAGACGTAGACTCTTTATTAGAACTTGCGCTTTGGACGTCATTGTCGGTATAGTGAGGACGATAAGCTCGTGCATTGTTCAAACTGTGGATAAAAGCAACAAACTTTTTTGTATTAAAGAAAAACATATTTTAAGACTTTTCAGCGAGAGGCATCACTTAATTCATTTGGGAACATTACTTAAAAAATTATTGAAAATGTGCCGTAAACGCGGTACTTTTTCTATTAGTTCGACCATTTGTGCGGATTTTTTGGGCTATAAACAGACATGTTTAGGCGACAGCTAGCATTTCTTGTCAATAAGTCTTCATTATCGGCGATCTAATCGTCAATTAAGGATTGTTTTCACATAATTTATTTCACTTTAAATTGTGCGAAAGCGTCTATTTTCTTGTTTGGATGTAATAAAACTTCATATATTTTAATTTATCTGTACGGTAGGTCAGAATTTAATTACAGCCTACGTTTAAGCGGTGCTTTTTATCGAACCCGGCTTTTCGGGTGCCCTTGCGAATTCCCGACCTAAATTCCCGAAATAGAATTTCACCTGGATTTCCTAAATCTATTTTCTAAGTTAACAAATTTATTATTTTGGGGTGATAACAATTTTCGGTAAGTTTAGGTTGCTAAATTATTCTAATGTCTTCAATGCCGTACTTCACGTTGGTAAGTAAGCACTCTGCCTATGTCCATCATAACCATAATCAATCCCGCTTCCATTTCATCGAGAATTTTTTGTAATCAATCCAGCTTCCATTTAACGAAAAAATGACCCAACTTCTATTTAACCAGAAAAAATATTTTTCATCAATGGAACTTTTATGTAAGCAAAGAACTTTTTGCATGGGTCCAGCTTCGACTTACGGAAACAATTATTTTCATTATTCCAGCTTCTATTGCATCAAAAACTAAGTTTCATCAATCCAGCTTTTATTTACGATAAAAATTATTTCCGTCAATCCAACTTCTATTTAAAGATAGAAATAGTTTCATCAGTCCCACTTCCAGTTAGGGAAACAATTTTTTCCTCAATCCAGCTTCCATTTCATTTTGACAATATAAAATAATTTAGCAACCTAAACTACGGGTTTACCAAATTTTCTAACGGTAGAACTGCATTTTAGCTTATTTAATGATCTCATTGAATATATCCTGTATTTTAACGTATTTTAATCTTATTTATCTTGTCTGCCTGCGTAAATGGAAGTTGGATTGATGAAAATAATTCTTTGCGTAAATAGTAGTTGGATTGATGAGTTATCATGGACATTTATCCACTTTAAAAGCAACCTCCCTGGTAATGTGTGTAATGCAATCATTGAAATAAGAGAATACACAAAAATACAGGATATATTCAATGAAATAATTAAATATTACTATTGCTACCTGTATTGTTCACTCCAAGCTTGATTATTGTATTTCCCTTTTCCTCAACCTCGAATCCACCTAACTTTAGCATCTACAGCTCATCCAAATTCACCAGCCTGAGCTGTCACCTGGTCACCAAGCATCATCATATTGTTTTCGTTCTTAATTCACTTTACTGACTGAAAAAACCTGAGCACATCCACTTCAAAGTCCTATCACTAACCTACAACTGTGTACAACACTCCCAGCCACAGTACCTTCAAGAACTCTGCACCATCAGCCACCCCACTCAACCCGATCCTCCTCCTAATCTCTCTCTCCTGTTTCCCAGTCACTACTCACCTGAAATTCTCCAACCGAACCATATCGACTCTGGAACGAACTTCCATGGATTCCACATATTCTCAGTTCACCCACCGTCATCTGCCTTAGGCTTCTCTACTTGTCACCTACAGGGTTTCCATTGCAAATAATTTTGAAGTCTTCAAGAATTCCTACGCTAATCCATCCAATCCTCTGCCTTCGAAGCTTTCTCGTCCTCAACAAAGCCAGCCTTAACAGTCGCTCTGCCAAATCTCACTGGCAACTGGACTTGGACCCTCACTGGACATCAATCTTTGGACAACTCTCTGCTCGACACTGCTTGTTAATTAGCTGGTGCCTTGCACTTAGCTTTAGAGTAACACAGTAGAAACTTTGAGTTTACGATTACAATTCATCTTCTTAATTGTTGTGTTTGTTAATTGTTCTGTGTGTTACTCATTGCTTAGTTATTTGTGGGGACTGTGGATGATCATAGCACTCTATGCTATCTGATTCTGGGAGGCCAGATTGTTTATTTTGGAGATTGGCACGAACTTGGCAATAGATTCAAGGAATGTAGCTCTGTCACGCGACTGACTTATTGCAGAACTTGCCACAAGTGACATGGTATTACCACTGAGGCAAAGTATCACTCTAGTTGTCTGACACGGTTACACAACCGTAGACGTTTTTATAAGCGTCAGTGGTACAATTTATTTTCCATACCCTTGCTGTTGATGTAATACATGATATTATGGTCTTTGCTCAGCTAGTAGTTTACATAGATCTGTAAGCAATATTCTACCAGATTTCAAGCTTGTTGATCTTAAATAATGTATTTTAACTGGTTGAAGCAGGTTGGGGGCAAATTGCCGGTACTTGCAACCTTCTAATCAGTGTCTGTCATTTGAATCTGGGTGTGAAAAGCAATGGTGTGAACATATCAAATATATATATATTTGCATTTTGGTCACTTGTTTAGAACTTGAAAACAATTTTATTGTTTGTTAGGTTTGGGTCCTGTCACCAACTCTTTTCTTTCTTAGTTGTGACCTACCTCAAGAACTTTCCTTATCTCTACATATAAATTGCTCAACGTCTTCTAACTGTTTAAGAATTAAATTGACACAGTTCTTTGAATGTTTCTCCTTTCTTCAAACACAGTTATTTCAAACGTACACTTAATATCAAAGTTCTTATCAATTACCACTCAACGGTA
>JACEVL010000164.1:1381850-1489552 GCA_020284085.1 Aporrectodea caliginosa | reverse complement strand
AATATCACTCAGTAGCATTGCAAACTGATATATATAGAAATTATGAAAAATTTACTTTTAAAATTCTACTAAGTTCAGATGTTAACCACTTCCTTCTTTAAATCTTTCATTCTCTGTAACAGTTGTTTATTGTTCAAACTTTCATTTCTGGTAGACTGGCAGAGCAGAGTGGACTTGAGATTTTGATTCCCAGCCACTACTATGCCATTGCACTACGTTGTGGCAATGGTGCCTGCAAGGACATGAACTATGACCCTTTGACCTTCATCTTGCCACACTGGAACAATTCTCGTTCTGAAAACTGTCAGGTGGAGTAGCAGTTCGTTTACCAGTAGTGCTTGTAGTTCAATGAAAAATTCTTACTACCCTATGATACTTTGTCAAGTGTGATACAAAATTGGAAATTGTTAACTAATTTCATTATCTGATCTGTGTCATGTATTATTGTAATGGCATTTTAAAAGCCATTAGATTAGGTTTTGGCTATCATTTAGTGGATGTCATCAATATACCTTTCACCAACATGTCCAACATATGAATTGCATTTCATCTTCTGAATTTGCTATTTGCTTTCAGAAACATAACCTTAAACTTAAGAAACCTGTTACACATGTTAGTTTATGCATGTTGATTTGTTCTTTTGCAGACTATACAGCCATTCCTTCTCCAGAATGTAGCACGTATCCGTGATGTTGAATTGCTAACTGGGCTTCGCTTTCTAACTGCAAACCTAACTCAGATATCAATACAGAGACGCGTACAAGCACCAGAAGCGCTGTGGACTTAAACAAATTCTTGATTACTTTCATAGCTGTGTTGCATGCAGAAGCTCATGAGACTAAGTCATGCATTTCATAGTAAATTTGTATTTATTTTCTGCATGTGTCACATAAACTTACTAAACAATTTATTACGACATAAGTTTTGTCAGAAATGGCAATAATAACTTGAATACTACAGTTTATAGTAACATGATTATGTAAAATTTATTACTGTAGCCTAGTTCATTATTATCTATAATGCCTGCAATGCCAAGTGGCATGTTTCAGTCTTTCAGATGGGTATAGTCAGAGGGGCAGCACCCAATGGTTCAAGATGACAATGCAAAATGTCATACCTTATATTTACTTGGGCTTGCTTAAATGCAGAAAGCATTAGCTTCAGTTCGTCCTGAACTATGCCATGGACAATCTGCCAAAATTCTCATATTTCAGCATACTTAAGAGATCCACTACACTGGCTCCTATCGAGGACAGAATCAAAATTCAAGATCCTATTATTTGTCCGGGCTTCATTGGTTTGTTCTGCTCCATCACATATACAAGAGCTGCTCACTCCAGTTTGAGCCCAGTTGGGGCAGAGGTCACATTGTTTGGCTGCCAGTGGAAATCTGATCCGCCATAATTCTGTTAACACAGGAAACATCACCGTACACTCTCATAATTATGTTGGACCATTCGTTTGAAACAATCTTGCCATGAACATATAAACTCTTCCTTTTAACACTACTCAAGTAACTTTTCATGTTATGGTAAGACACAGATGTTTAGATCTCATAGAGCCATTTTCAAAGAGCTTTTGAGGGGTTCGTAAACCACTTTACAAAAGTCCAGATACACACATACATAAATTACATACAACTCACAACAATCGTACAGAAAAGCAATGTCCAGAAATAACTAGGGCAGTGCTTCCTCAAAGTGGTGGTCCGTGGACCAGTGCCGGTCCGTGAACCCTCGGTTGCCAGTCCGCAAAGTCCGTCAAGAAACTAGTAAAATTGTCTCGGAATCAAGATATGGCTATTATAATTATTTTTAAGTCATAACAAAAACACTTATTAGTCTAGCATTTAAAGGGCAATAGAGTCGTAGAATTGGCTAAACATGCATTTAAATAAATTTTAATACATATATGAGGAATTTAGGTGTTTGAAAATGAAAAAGAGAAATAACTAATAAATTTGGCACCAGTGGGAAAAATCGTGCCGGTCAGTGATACTGAAAAGTTTGGAAAGCACTGCACTAGGGCACCAAAGAACCTCTGGTTAAGTTTATCCAAAAGTGACAGATTGACATCTAAACGGCCGTTTAAACTTGGCCAAAAGTTTACTCATAATTTTTTTTCAACTTGGTTGATGAGATCCTTTTGGCTTAAAAGTCGTGATCAGTAGCGGCGCCAGGATTTCAGGTTTGGGGGCTAAAGCCCCAATTTCTTCCCTTTCTCCCCTCCTCTCTGGCATTGGCAGTGATTTCCCACTTTTGTTTGGGGGCTGAGCCGCCGATAGGGGGGGCTTCAGCCCACCCTAGCCCCATGCTGGCGCCGCCACTGGTCGTGGTGCCAAAACAGTTTCTCAGCCAGTTTTTCAAGTAGTACATTTCGCTTCGTTCCCTCAGTGCCAATGTTAAAGGCTACTCTCGTTCATCCACTTCTCCACTTGGCAATCTTGCATATCCTTGATGAAACCCACCTTAGCAGCTTCTCTGTCTGCTCTTCTTGGTCCTCTGGGAGCCTGATTTTGTTCTTCACTTGGAACACCATGACTCGACTCAGCACTCATGAATAAGCCCTGTACTGTACTTGGCTTTTAAATAGTGATTTAGAAATTTTAAGTTTACAGTTACATTAATGATTAGTATGTTTATGGGATCAAACCGTAGGCCTCTATCATAGCTTCTTGTTTATACATGTAGATGACAACAACCATGGATTTGTCAATTATTAATACTTTTGTGGGTAACATTACTGTGTGCCTGTGAATAAGCTGGCTCCCGTGACTTTGCTTCTATGGGCGCTGTAGAATCTCGAGATTGCGATTACGATTACCTATAGGTTTCTGGTGGTGAAGTCAGTGGATTCGGTGACTGCTACTGTTCAACTTGACTCGGACTCGCTGATCAAATCAGTTATAAATGAACTGTTTATAAGGTTTTTCCCAAGCGTTAACTGAAAATGATTTAAGAAATCAAGCATGATCTGTGAAGATGAATAATGCTATAGTCTACAATCCTCTGTGTGTGTGTCTGTCCAGAGCCGGATTAACCTATAAGCGAAATAAGCCATGGCTTAGGGCCCCACAACGTTTTGAGGGCCCCCAACTGTCAGGAAATATAAAATCAGATGGTACAAAGGTCCTATTTGACATGGCTTAGGGCCCCACAACGTTTTGAGGGGCCCCAGCTGTCAGGAAATAATAAATCAGATGGTACAAAGGTCCTGTTTGCAATTTTCTTCTGGAAAAAAGATGGAAAAGCAAAAAAAAGGTCATCAGAAAGTTTTCAAAGTAATAAACATGGTTTTTCTCCAAATCTGGAAAAAAAAATTTGCATGGCTTTCCGGTTAGGGCCCCCGGATGTCTTAACCCGGCCCTTGGCTTAGGGCCCCCGAAAGTCTTAATCCGGCCCTGTGTCTGTCTGTGTCTCTCTTTCTCTGTCTGTCTGTGTCTCTCTCTTTCTCTGTCTGTCTGTCTGTCTTGCTCTATATCGATATAACATGCATTACACACACACACACACACACACACACACACACACACACACACACACACACACACACACACACACACACACACACACACATCTGTGCGCTATTTATAGATGTCACCTTTATAAAAATTATGTCAATTTTTAAGTGGGTCAATAGTCTGATACAGTGATACCGAAAAGTATTTCGTGTGCGCAAACCATAACAACTTAGCACGTTACAATTACTCGAAGTGTCGTAATAGGGGCGATATACTTCAACTTAATGATTGCGAGACTTGGAATTTTTAGCTTTGATTTACGATATTTTTTGTGGCTCTATTTCGTGACAAGATCATCCTACAACTGGGCGTGCGTAATGCGATATCGATCTCTTCGTTGCTAATGGATGATCGAAAACCCTGTATGATCGATAAATAACTTTGGACAAAGTTATTGATATTCTATTCGGATGAAGTGCTGACGAGTTTTTACGTGTCGCGTACCACATGTTGCAGTGAAATTGGTCTTTATGCTTAGAGCGATAATCCTAGCCTTACGAAATCATCAGTTAACAGACAAAAAGTACCACCATCCGAAGCAGGTAATTAGTCATTAAATTTTCATAAACGGAAACTCTTGAGAGAATTTCTTTTGAAGTTCGTTTGAAGTTTTGGTGCTGAAAATGTTAGGCATCAAACTATTTGAAAGCCTTGGCAAAGTTGTTGTAACTTAACATAAATTGTCATAAGAAACTTTGGGCAAACTTATAGTATCGTGGGCTGAAGGATTCGGCAGGCTTAACATAAATTGTCATAAGAAACTTTGGGCAAACTTATAGTATCGTGGGCTGAAGGATTCGGCAGGCTTATAGAATCGGGGGCTGAAGGATATTGTGCATAAGTTTACTGGCGTCTTGAGTGTCGGTTAGGGTCAGTTTAGGGGTCGGGTAGGGTCAGCGTTAGGGTTAGTGTCATCATTAGAAAACCTGGTACTGTCCGGCGTTCGCATAGCTTGCCCAAAGATCCTGTATAATGCTTCAGCCCACGATACTTTAAATTTACCAAGGATTCAACAGTATCTTTGGGCATGCTGCGCGAACGCCGGGCGGTACTAGGATTTCTAATGACGACACTAACTCTGACCCTAACTGACCCTCACAACGCTTAACCTGACCCTAAACGACTCTCACGACGCCTAACCTGATCCTAACCAACACTCATGAGGCCAGTAAACTTACGCACTATATCTTACAGCCACCGATACTATAAGCTTGCCAAACCTTGTTAAAAGCCTTGTCCCCAGTTAAAAACCTTGGCCCTAGAGATCACATCACCCTCTCTCTACGACAACTACACTTGTTTAATACCCATCCAGGCTCGGATATAATTCAAAATCTGTCTCTTGATGTTCAAAGTAATGTCAGGTTCTGCTCCATCTTACTTGTCATCTTTAGTTATACTGGTCATGTGCTGCCCTGGAATAACGGCGGGGTTTGCTCAGCCTCAGAAGGAGACTTTGAAGTCAGAAGAACAAATTTGCAATTTTGAAATAGAATGTCCATGGTAGCTGGTCCAGCTGAATGGAACTGTCTACCAGAATTAATATGAAAATCCTAGTCGATACATACTTTTAAAACTAAACTTAAAACTCATCTATTCTCTAAATGTTATGAATAGTTATTACATTCTAATCAATCTAATGCGTCCTTTGAGTAAGACTTTGTTTTATTAAGGCGTGCTATAAGTCCAAGTTGTATATTGTATTGTATAATCCCTATCGGTTGTATTTCATAAATCCTCCAAAAATATTGAAAAATCATGTTGATGCTGGCAAAATTTAGACCTTAATTTAATAATTGGATTGCCAAAGTAGTCAAGTGTTAAGCAATCATACAGAACAATGCACACTGTTGTGATTTTTAATCATCATGGCTACATCTCTTAATTTTATAAATGGTATATAATGAAATAAAATTGATTGCAACAGGGAGGTATAAGAAGACGCACATGCTTTTACAGAACATCGACAGAAGTATGGTCATGAAGCCAAATGATCATTTGACTGGGTTATATTTGTGCATCATTTGAGATGCACAAATATAACCCAGGTGGTGTGATATTTCATAGACGTTCACGCGTTCAGTTACTAACCTGAGCCAGTTTGCTTGATTTCTCTGCACCTGCCAGCATTGTATTAGCAACTAAGTGGCCACCTCCGTGGTTTTCTTGCTACGATGCTAACACAACACAAATTCCAAGGTTGCATGCCTGCTGTTGCCTTGAATTTTCCAAAGTTATGAACTGTTCAGATCAGAACCAAATGGCAGGCAACCTGTTTCTGAAGAACGACAATGTTAGAATTATATTATTCATGTATGCTACATAAATACTACACTGTTTTGTAAATTTAAGTTAGCTAAACTACACTATGTTCTCACTTAGTAATTAATTAGGTGCAATTTTTATGTTTGTGTACCCGGTAGTTACATTTTCAAAATTTTGGCTAGCAATTGTATTGTATTGTATTGTATTTATAAATTTATAAAACGCCTCTCACAGTGAACACCAATCAGAGGCGCAATTGTGCATGAATGAATTCTTCAGTGTCTGTATATACACAGGTACCCTCTACAACTCAGAATCTCAGAATAGGGTTGACACCATTCACCTTTGCCATCTGACTGTCTGCCTGCCTGACCCCTTTGGATCTTGACCTGGAACCAATTTCACCCCACCTATCGATTATGTTTTGACCAGCGCCTGTGAATAAGCTGGTTCCCATGAATTCTCTTGTTTGGGTGTTGTAGAAATCTTGAGATTATAATTACTATTGATCCTGCATCTTTTGCATTACAAGGCAAGCAGTCAACCTATCAACCAAATAATGACTTAGTTATGTAAAAGTCATTTGGTTCATTGGTCAAAAGAGTGAAATTAATGTAATGTAATGCATGATTTATGTAGCTGTTCTTCATGGTATCTACTAAGAAGTGCTGCTTCCAACCTTGCTTTGATCATTGAAATGTATTGGTATTTATCCACTGAAGTGTTGTAGGAAGGCTGGTATTAATCCATAAGGAAATAAACAAGCAGATATCAGTGATAACTTTGAAACATTTCACAGTGCTTATTGCCAGTCTTTGTGTAGATTGTCAGCCGTGTGTCTCTGTAGTGTATGTTGCACTTGATTCACATTGAATTGAATTAGATTCAGGTATCCCTTAGGGGGGACTGTGCCTGGAGTTTCATTCCTTAGCAACCACGGTCAGTTGCTGGCTGGAACACATATTTGCGATTTTACGTTAGCATTCATTCTGGATTTATTTAGCTGTATACTTTGCATAAAAAAATATGCTTTTATATATATATATATATATATATATATATATATGTTAATTCGCTTAAAAAGCAAAGGTAGCCTTATTCAAACAATAAATAATGTTGAAGATGGAGCTGTTCTAGTGGATATTTTATGGAGGAAATCTATCTGTGAGCCTAACCTATATGATGCAATATAACAGATGTGCATAAACATAGATCTGTTGGATGTGGTACAGGTGTCAGCGAAGGTGTCTCCTGACTGAAGTATAGCTAGCTGCAAAACCGGAGTTGTTTGGTTTTAACTGAGTTGTAATAAGCTTCTGTTGTGCATACCTAAAGTAGTTCTAAAAAAGGCCAGGTTTCTCTGTCAACATACAGATCTGCAGTGAGCTAAATTTTGCCACAGAACTGAAGATCCAGGTTTAAGAAGTTGAGGGGTATGTATTGTATTGTATTGTATTGTATTTGATCATTTATAAAGCGCTTCTCATAGCATAAGCCATGTGTATATACTATATATTCAGAGTATCATTGGTTTCTTTTGTTTGTTTGCTGGTTGTTTCCAGCCATGGCTTGATAGAGTTTTGCACATGAATTCAGAGTTTTAGCCTGTTTAAATGTATTTAGCCCTGTGTGATCCTACTCACAGTCAGCCACACACACTCAAACACTGTATATGCTATACAGATTAACCAGTACAATGCAAGACTAATACAGGCAGGTAAAGACAGACAATAGGCATTCATTCATTCATTCATTCATACCGAACATTTGTATAGCGCCCCTTCAAGGAAACTACTCAGAGGCGCTCCCGACTCCAGCACGGCCAAAAAGAACGGTTTTAAGGTGAGAAAAGAACGTGGGAGAGAAGGTCCTAGGAACAAGGCGAAGCTCCAGAGGAAGGCCATTCCAGGTCGAGGGGCCCCCACCGAGAAAGCGCGATTCTGCATAGTGGAGGTTCGAGCAAAAGGGACAAGTAGGAGTGCCTGTTCAGATGAGCGGAGGGATCGAGAGCCCCTAGCACTAAGGACAGGACAGCAGAGCTCACGAAGATAGGCAGGAGCGAAACCTAGTAAGCAGCGCCAGACTAGGGCAGCTGTTCTGTACGCAATCCGCTGCTCAGAGGGGAGCCAGTGGAGAACGTCGAGCATGTATCCAGAGATATGGTCATATTTTGGTATGCGGCCAATAAGGCGGGCAGCAGAACGCAGGCATTGTCAGTGATGGCTTAGTTCTTTTGTTCTTTAACGCTTTAACCACAAGCTGCATTGGTTTCCCAGTCACTTTTAGTACACTCATGGATAAACTGTTAAATTATAGCCTTTGACTTAAGGGGCTGGTTCAATTGCATCAGTGGGGATGATGATTTCAGTTAGTAGACAGCTACACAAACATTTCAGATACACTTGACCCTATTTGTTCTGTCTATTAATAATAATCCCTGTTGTTAAAGGCTTCTGTTAATCACCTCAGTCATAGATAGGTGCTGCTGTATTGAATATAACCTAAAATTGCCTGATGAGGCCCAATTACCCAGATTAAACACCAGTATTAGCATAAATTTAATCACAACATACTATTGAGAAACATTACAATTTATGCTTTGGCAGGGCATGCATCACCTGTATGACCTCATTAAATCTCCAGAATACAACAAGCCTAGATGTTGGCAAACACACATATGGGCAACATATGTGCATGAAATTTGGTAGAAGTTTAGGACATGTAGGTCATTCCTATGTATGGATATATAATATATATATTTATTATTTATTTATATGTTTATATGGGTTTGTGTGCAGGATGTATGCATGTACATGAAAAGATCTTTGTGTACAGTATTTAATATAACTTAGTGGTGCATGTTATTTCTACTTGTTGGTTGTTTGTTACTTCCACAATATTGTGACTGAAATATTGATTACCTGCTTACTTTAATACAATTCATTCTGGGCTTGGTAATATAAATCTGTGAAGTATGTTTAACAGAATACCAATACAGAAACTTATAAGTAAGTAAGTAAGTAAGTAGCCTTTATTTGCATATGACAAGTCTGCTGTATTGAATATAACCTTGTATGCGATGATTAGCTCTATAGTGGAAATAAACATTTGTAGAACTTAGGCCTTTCTGAGAGAAGGGGTCAGCTAACAGTGGCCATTGCCCCTAAATGTGTGTGCGTATGTACTTATGTATGGTGCATGTTTACATTTTCTGGTATGTATGTATGTATGCATATGTATGTATTGTATCTATGAATCATATACAAGTAACAATGTTTAACAGTATTTGCTCTGACTAGGGAAATTTTGCATAGGGCCAAAAAAAATAATGGTGTGTTTCCGGTAACCCGACCGAGTCACTGTTTTAGGCCCGACTGTGAAAATTTTGTGACAAATTTTTTTTTTTAAATTATTTTTTACAAAAAAATAAAAAAAAATTTGTTTCAACACTTTTTTTATTGACACATGAATTTAACCTTTGCGTGCTGAGGTGCAGATTTACGACATTGATAACATTGCTTTCCTTGCCAGAGGTATGTAAATAAGGGCACCCTTAATTAGAGCAATAAACGGGCTAAAGTTTCCCATGGTCAGTATTAACATGCGTCCGATGGTTGAAGGGGTGGGGAGGGTAATACATCGCAGGCAGAGGAATTAATTTTCTCATGGTAACTTGCAAGCGCTATTTCCCAAATCCCATCACTGTATTCAATGTAGCAGCAACTTCTACAGGAAAACAGCCTCCAAATTTGGTATTGATTCCTAGAGACTAGTTAAACGTAATATGTGTGCTACATTGATTGACAGCTGTCACCGACCAATGCCGAATGCAGGATAGCTTGCGTGCGGACACATTTTCAGAGGGTGCAACATTCTGCAGCCCTCGTGAACGGGTCTGGTCTGAAGGGCACCGGCATATACTTTAAAATAGCAGCATACCATCTATCATCTATGACAAATAAGTTTAAAGAACGCAAAACTGTTTTAGCAAGGTGTAAGAGCAAATTGTTGGATAAAATTATTTTGCAAAATAAATTTTTTTTCCTACCTACCCAGTTTTTTAAAGCTATGTTACCGGAAACACAGCATTATTTTTTTTTGGCCTAACTAATGATAAAATTATCAGTTATTCCTCAACTGTGACTTCACTTTATGAATCTCCTAAAATTGTGTTCTACTTTTTTTAGTAAATTGACTAAACATGGCTGAGATGATAGCAAAGAGTTTGGTGGGTGATACAATGGACCAAGTTACAGGTAAGGCAGAGACAACCTTTGTAGGCTATATACCTAGGCTTACAATGCTTTGCTCTTCTATCACCTTATGAGGAACACTGCAGTATTCAACATTCATCCAGTGCTCTTATACCTCTTGCATATAACCTGTAAGAGGTGATTTTAGAGTTTGGTGAAAGAAGTGTTGAGTTATCACCTTGGGTAATCCAATGCTGGGACCTTCCATTACCTCATGAATTTTCTGTAAGCAGTTGTGTATCATGTTGAGATTCATATGGATCAGTAAGTATACCTGGTGACAGAGACGTCAGTTCAGCCATTTGGTGTTTGCCTATCTCTAACTGAATGAGTGTATAGTCAGCAAAATTCACAATAATTTGAAAGTGAAAGCAGCCAGCAGATGATGTTGCAGTAATGACGTTTTTCCATCTGTGACATACCATTTTCCTGATGGCCATGTGCATGGACCCATAGCTGGCCCTTGTTGTACCACTGGTGACACCTGGTGGCCAGGTAAGGGCCCAGCTGACGTGGCTGTCATGGTTGTGTCTACTGCCTTCTGAAGAAACCAATTGATGTGCCTTTCTCCAGAAAATTTTTGAATAAGTTCCTTGAATGAGGTATGTTTCATTTTGGCACCAACTTTTTGAGTTCCAGTCATTTGCGTGTGGTGCGTCAATGAATGTTGTGATAGTTCTGGCTATAAAAAAAATTTGGACTAAATATTTTACAGGTGCTTCATGAAAAGGCCATCTGCGAATGTCAGGACTGTTAAAGATCATGTCCGCAACTATAATGAGCTGCCCAGACTTGACTTACTTACATAGTGACTTTTGCATAAATGATTGAAATAAAAATTGAACTAATTATTTGGAAATTCATGAATAGATTACAAAGTTAAAATATGAAGTGGTTAACTTTGTGAATGTTTTGACCAACTGTTGGCCACATTTATTTTATTATTCTACAATTACTTGGAATAAATTTGATTAATAAATTCATAATAGGTGGCATAACACTATAACGGCTGGCATCCAAATATCCTTGCACTCAAATTACACCAACAAACTATCACCGTCAATCCGTCATAGTCCATTTGTTACGCTGGATTCCTATTGAACAGGAAACAGACAGTGAAGGTCAAAAGTTAACTGACCATTCTTCACTTCTGACCCACTGGCTTCTGAATGAGAACAGTGCATGACTTTGTAGTTTGGGTCAATGTAATTTTGATCTTGAGCCAAATCATATATTTCATGGGTAAATTGTTTACCATATCTGGTGTTATGGTTCTTGTCGGTTTTTGTACAGAATTGTGTTTTTGCACAATTTTTGCACATGTGGTTTACATTGAAGCCATCATCAATGGATATCCTAAATGTTATTATTGCACTGCATAAGTCTTGAGATTAGATTAAGTTAAAATACCCTTTACATTCCCTATTTCATAAATGTGGCTAAATTCAAGACAGTTTCATTAAGTAATTCATTCATTCATTCAGTATATATTTTGTGAAAGAACAAGCAACCACACAGCAGATCTGCTATGTAAAAAAAACTTAGCTGTCTCTTGCCTATGGCTATGGCTGACATACAACTCCAAGAATCTGTGAAGTGCTGACTTACATTTTTATTCAGGTGACCTAATGACACCATGATCTTCATAGCCTTAATGAGTTAGTTTAATGTTCAGTTACCTGTACTTTGCTGAATACAACAGGAGCATTTGGTGGCAATGAGAAAAAATCCAAGGATGACGGTGACGATGACATTGCGGATGCAAGAAAGGCAGAGGAAGATAAGCGAAAGGAGAAGCACAAGAAGATGGAAGAGGACAGAGAGGTTGTACGACAATCTATCAGAGATAAGGTAACTGGATCTCACAAATATGCATTGCCCACAGAAATCTATACAGAGACTAAGGTTTGCTAATGTACACCAGAAACTAGTTATGATGCTCTCTTTGGGAGCTGTATCAAGAAGCACAGGTCTTATAACAAGGTGATGCTTATATAATGAGGGCATTTTCTATACCTGCAATGAATTTGGGATTCATGTCCGTAACCATGTTGCTTCAGATTTTTTGTTATAATAGAGCATGTTATATGGAGTATATTTGCAAAAGTGTGTGATGTCAGAAACGTATATTCGTATGCATAATTTCTAATTTGAGTGAATGTCTTGCCTGTATCTGACGAAAGCCGACACCCTGAATAACTGTGTAGGCCCTATGCCTTCTTGATAATCAGAAGTGCCATATTGGTATTCTGTTTTTTAGAGTACACTTCCTTGGTTGAAGTCCTTTTGTCTTTGGAATTACTGTCATAAAAGTGGACTGTTCAGTTTGCTTGTCCTATTTTTCTGGAATTGATCAGAGATGCATGATAGGCAGTAGTATGCCACTCATTGATTCCTTATGCTTGTGCATTATTACAGCTTTATGAAGGTGACTAGGTTAGATTAAACGTAATTATAAAACTTAAAGAATGCAAAGAACTTCAGTCACATATACCTTTGCTGTACATTTGCTAGTGCTCTCAATAAAGGATATACGGTACTTACTTGCTTACTTACTTACTTTTATCAGAACCATGTTTAATGTGCCATTTGCAGTACAACCTGAAGAAAAAAGATCCTGCAGCAGATGCAGCAAACAAATATGCTCGTAAAGGCACAGGTCCAAACCAGACATCGGCTTCAGACGACAAGGCCGGTGAAAATGCAGATGAAACAGAATCTACATCTGATAAAAAAGCACAAGGTATGCAAGTTTTTGAATGGCTGATTTAGACCTATGTTTGGAAATTTGTCTTTTCTGGTGAAGTTTAGTTCAGATGGTTCAGTATGATATCTGTCACAGATGACTATGGTGTTACTGAAACCAAAAGAGAACAGCAATCCATCAACACTGCATACTTTTCATCTGGAATATACTGCTTGAAGGCAGATTAATTTCATGTGAACCTTGTAATAGTATGTGCATGACTGTTATTGTTCTTACTATTATTTTTATATCTAGATGACTACCGAGTCCGTTCTCACGTAATGTTTTGAAAGTAATGTGATTCTGTAGGGGATTGGCTAAAGCAGTCACTTTGTAACATGGAGAGCACTGACAAAAGGTTATGCTGTATGACTGATGCAACTGATAGAAGCAGGTCCTGCAGAGTGAATAGATATGGTCAGCCACTGATATAATTTGCTATCCAATAGCACACCCAGGTTATGAATGTATGTAGGCGTGTGTATATATGTGAATATTTATTTTGTCCTTTGAATACATCACAGAAGTGCTGCCTGTGCAAACCTAACAAGACCGTAATCTATTCACTTGGGCAGAGTCCAATTTTATCTTCTGAAACGACGCATTGCTCTGCACTCCAAATTGAGCCATGGAGTCAGATAATACATCTGATGCGAGTAGTACGCAACGGCAGCAGATTGTTGACGAGGGTTTAAAGTGTTAGTCATACATATTAAACAGCTCTGTTGGACTCTGCAGGTAGCTGGCAATGGTGTAGGTCCAACAGGTGCCTGTGAAACGCATCTCAGTACGATTATTCCTGACTGGCCTCTTTGATAAGTAGACAGGAAAAGATGAATGAATTTTTGCTGTATGTCAGCAGGCAGTGATGAGAGTGATGGCGGCTCCATGGCAACTGTAACAGGCTTGCACTTATCTCATCTGATGTTCATTTTCACATCTGCTTTTGGATTTCTTGCATTTTGGATGGTACGCTGGAGACTCATTGTAACAGATTTCATTATAACACAAATTCCGATATAACAGTCAGGGATGCACCTGTAGAAATGAACTCGTTGTATAACATGACCTAGCTATAAAGTGGTTCTTGACATGGCTTGACATACAGCGCTATAACAAGCTTCAGGTGTGTATGCACATTTCCTGTCATGAAAGTGTGGCCATCATTGTCTAGCGGTTTACCTCTCCCGGTACATGCATTCAGTGATGCAACTGCAAGCCAGTGTCAGAGGTGACAGTCACACACAGAGACAGTCATACTCTGCTGAATCAATTTACATTTGATAGGAAAGTCCTTATACGCCCATGAATAATTTCATAGGTGGATAACTGGATATGTCTGCTGTGGTTTGCAGCTCTGTGGGTTGGTGTACACCTAGAATAATCATAAATAAATGTGTATTTAACCACTAATAAATAAGGCAAGAAAGAACTATTTTATATTTAATTTTTGTATTATCTTTATAAATTATATATATATATATTTGAAATGTAAATTTGTTGCATTTCTTCATTGCAGAAACTTCAAAGGCATCAAATGAAGAAGGAAAATGTTCACTGCAATAACGACTATGCACTAACTAGCCTCACCAAAATTGCATGAATTTTTGCTAATTAAAAACTGATTGCTGAGCCATTTGAATTATTGTATTGTATTGTATTGTATTGTATTTGAACACTTGTTATAGCGCCCCAACCAGATTTCCCATTCAGAGGCGCTCCCGACTACTGCGCGAACGCTGAATCGGAGTTTCACGCCGAAGCGCATGAGCAATTGCGAGTGAAGGACTTGCCCAGGGTCCCTACGTCAGCCTCTTATTATGTCTCTTGTATAAGTGTTGTTCCAATTTCAACTTTAGTATTTTAACCCTTTAACGATGAGCATGGACTAAAATACATTGGAAACGAATTCTGCTCTTTAAAGGGTTAAGAGCTAAATTATTTTTGTAATATAATTGTTAAACTTACTTCATAAGAGCAAATTTATTTTGTAATAATTATGTTTTTGGTGTATGTACACCAGAATGCGGATTGCAACTGGTTCAATAAAGAATATACTTACTTACTTACTTACTTTTTTTGATGTCCATTGGTTATTTGCATGTTCATTATTTAAAAATATTAAAAATGTAACAATGTCCTGTTGGCAAATTGTAATAGACATTTTGAGTTCTGCTCTGAATTCAGTTCTAAGAAATTTCACCAATAAAACGATTATACGGTTATCAAGTTCAAGATTCAGGGTGTGACATCACCAACTTATAACAGTACAATATTTAATAATCTCATTAATGTATACAAATGTCTTTCACAGATTTTCACGTATTTATGTAGAAATGTTTAATGGACTAGCGTTTAAAGCCAAAGCACCAGCAAGTATAATCAAGTGTGAGTGCAATTGTAATAGTAATGGTAGCTTCTTTCCAGATTTATGCAGGTACCCGGTAATGCATTTTGCACTCCAAGATTTGAACCCATCCTAAAAGTGTTTGCCAACCTTTGATAGGACTCTATACAAAATTCATATACTGCTCAGGATATTGTTACTACACAGGATCCTTCTCTTGTGGATTACTCTTGTGGATTACTACAACTAAAGGCAAGGGCACTCTGTTATCACAAGCACTGGTAGACTATTGAGCAGCCAACATGAATGACCCAACAATTGACGTCCAATATGTTCCATACAGAATTGACAACTACTTGGACCCTGTGTACACTCCAGTTTATTCAATTACGTAATCTGCATGCACAAATTAACAAAATCTAAAAAAAGTTCATTAAGTTATTACACCTTCTGCAATATAAAAGTTAGATGCCCTTCACCATTAATTAGAATGGCTACATTCAAATAAAGCACTAAAAGCTTTTCTCTGTATAAAAATATAAAACTCGTCTGCAAAATGTCTGAACGCACACATTTAAATAAAATATCCATGGGAATGTATCTATAACTTCAGCCTTCAATAGGTTGAACCAGTTACATGGCTCAGTCTTTTGGGAGAATTTACAAATTTTTAATGACATGTAAATTTATGCCTCATTTGAACCTATTGGCATGAACTAAGTTTTAAATGGAATTACATATTTGAACGTTTTAAAAATCAAACCCAACATCGCAAACCAGACCAAATAATTATTTCTATAATATAAAAATACCCATTCCATTCATTTGGTATCTAAAGGCCACTGTCTCAATCACAACAGACACAGCAGGTTGTAAGAATTACTTATTGCTGAATAGCACACTTGAACTAAGCTACTTTTACCACCAGCTTTGGCACAGAAACTCGACTGAAACCAAACTAAGGTCAGTGTCCGACATCCTCTGTTTGACACATATGTGCTCATGAAACATCACAAATTCTGTTATAACAATCCAAGAACATAAAATAACACAAATCTTTAAAATACAGAAAAACTATTGCCAGATGCCATTGCACTGTGATCAACTCATTTATCCAGTATGCAGTAATATCAACATTTACACAATTGCATTTGGACTAATGAAGTGCAAAATTTAGATTTGCAATAAATTTTAAATTTAATTTACAAAGCATTCCAATTAGTATCCAAGTGTTTATGCATTATCAAGCAAAGATGTATGGGATAAACAACCTTTCAGTTTTTCTACTAAACAATTTACTTTTACACCTAACAAGCTCATCTAATCTGCTATTACATGCACAGTCAACTGCTTTTACAAGCATATAATATATGTCTGATGTTGTCATACAACTTTTAAAGCGTTAATATTGGTAGGCTTTTCTAAATAATTTCTTTGAGGCCGACGCAAATCTTCATTCCTGTTGCAACCTGAAAGTCAGGTTGTCAGATAACAAAAACATTGTAAGAACTTGGATATTAAAATACTGTTCTAACTAGCAACTGTTTGAATACAACATAAATTTTTTTAAATAATTGTATTAAACCTTATGATAAGTTTTAATTAGGGCTGTGGATGTTAACGATTAATTAATCGATTAATCATTAATTAATTTCAATGATTAGATTTATTTTGAATAATTAATCGAAGACCGCTTGTTATTCAACAAGGTGCCATGGTATTATAGCTCTCGCGTTTGAAGGAAGACATTTGAACTGAAAAACGTAAACAAGACTACTAATATGAACAAATAACTACTAAGTAGCTACTAACTAGCAATAAATATTAATAATACTATTAAAGGAAAAAATGAATATAAAGGTAATTTTGTATTAGTTATTGGGAATACATTTAATCTATAACTGTGGAAGTTAAAGATTAAATAATCGTTAATTCTTAAATAGTTAACTATTAAAAAGTTCTTAATCGTTAACAACCCTAGTTTTAATAATACTACATCAACACAGAAAGATGTGACATGTTTTAGCTTTATAGAACTTTCATGTTCAATTCATTTTATAAAGTATAAAGCAAAAAATTCAACAATAAAACTGAAGGCTTAAATTTTAAGATCACCCTTAACTCCAAAATGTAAGGGAAGACAATGGCATTTAGTACATGATTGTGAACACCAGTATTGACCTCTAAACAGTTGCTCAAGGTGTGGCCATTTTAAAGATTCTATTAGTTGCAGCTTAAACTTCATCAATAAATTAGGTGCACTGTGTAACAACACTAATTATCCTAAACCACTCAATTTGTAATGATTTCTTGACTAAGATCTGTTTATTTCAAGGTATGGCATGGTACATTAGCATTTATTTTCAAAACAGTTGATCATCAAGATATTAAGTCTGAATTGAAAGATCAAATAGCATGCAAAGCCAAAAAACTCCTTAAACATTACCCCATTGTTATGAAAAGAAAATGAGATTTGTAGAAGCAGAGATTAGAAGACCACCACCACCTGTTACCCCATCAGCAGACAGAGACTGACTGACTGCCCATAGTGCAAAGCATCAACAGCTATAACAGCAAAAATCACCAAAGACTAAACTTCAGCAGCAAAAACCTCCACAGTTATTTTAGTCATAGTTCAACCATGCAGATAAGAAACAAAAATGAAAAAATTTTTCAAGTAAATTTCAGAAACAAAGAGATCAAATACATTACATAAAGAAAAATACTATACTGGTTAACTTACCAAGTATTAAAGTTAGACAATCAAACTAATTACCAAATGTATACACTGATTCAGTGAGCCGATTTTGCACATACAAAAAATGTTTCTCATGAAGTCACACTCTTAGACGGCAATATTTACTAGCACAGCAGACAATGATTACAGCGAAAGGTGCAGCAGAAAATAGCAAGTGTAACTAAGTGTGAAAGTGATTGTAATAATAATGGTAGAGCACATCAGTACAGTACAGAAAACAATTCTAATGAGATTAAAATCCCAAGCAGTAGGCACCAATAAACTATTAGCTATGAAAAGATAGTTAAAATACCTGAGAAACAAAGTTTTGTTAGTGATGAAATGCAAGTAAATTGCAGAATTTATAATGGCAATGCCATTGCAGACCATCAAGTACATGAAGCCGATCACATGGCAAATGATTGGCTCCTTGATAGTCTATTAGTGTACACAGATCGCAATGCAAAACACACAAACAGCTACTCCTCCTTTACATGTCAAAACTACAACATTTTAATGTTGAACATGCTTCAAATTTAAAATCTGCCATGCTTCAAACTATATGAACCGAGTAAGAGTAAGAATTCTAGTCCAGATGGAAACATTTACTAACTTAGTAAGATCCAGCAGCATTTGATCCGTAACCACTAAAACAAACAGATGCCTCTTTGTTAACCAATTTCATAATTTTTTTAGCAGGCAATGCAAAAATCACGTCTCTGCTCTGAATTTAGAAACTTACTATTCTTATCCTCCTTTCAAATACTTAATCTGCTATCATTTCCAATTTTAAATTAGAATTCCAGCATTCAAATCAGTAAACAAAATGAAGCAAGAGGCAACAGCTTTTTATATTACAACACCTGGTCATGCATGTTATTGTCGAAGTTAGCGCAAGAAATCATTGGCAAAGGCACATTTGTGTAAATATGTACATAAGCACAGATAAGGAAGCAAGTTTAAAGAGGAATATATATCTTACTGTATATGACTGCTATTTTTAACAATTAAAATTCAGAAAATACGATTGCTATTTTTGACCAATGAAAATTTCGAAAATTGTCACTAATTAATCCGAAAAAATTGGTTTCATTTATATCCCAAAACTATCCAACTCGTCAGTTTCTACACTTACCCTCCCAGCTGTGAGTGAACGTCTTTCATGTGCTGGTGGCATTTGGCATAATAGTTTGCCTCTGCATCAGTGAACTCTTGCAGGCAGCGCAGGTGATGGGCCTGAAATTCAACAAAGTCAGTGTTCTTAATAACTAAAAAATTTTCATCAGTTTTTATTAAACACTATACAACTGTTTGCAGGATGGGTCTAGCATTTACAAAAACAAGAAGCAAACTTTGAAGTTAAGAAATAAGCAACTTATAATTGCCCACTGTTATTTATCACATAAAATACTGGTACTAGACACTTGCATAAAAAAAAACAATTCCCAGTCACAGTGCTTAGCACTAAGAAAATAGCATAAAAATATTGAAGGTGAAACAAACTAGTATTTAAGATAAAAAAAAGTGACAGTATATAACATCACACAGTCAAACCTAAAGTGTTGTCCAGATAAAAGCTGCAATCACATATACTTATTGGTTTTAAGCTTTTTAATTACCAAATTGCAAATGTCAGTACTAACATGAGCACTTGTAACACCTTCCAACAGAAGTTTTGTCTCTTCGACCTGACGATCAAACTCCACCTGAACAGTTTTGAGTTCTGCCTCCACCTAAAACAATTCAGCCGAAAAGCTTTGTGAGTTAAGAAGATGCAAGTAAACATGCAGGTCACCTTCATTATAACTAACTTGTAAGCAAACATACGTCGACCACAACAAAGCCACTCCAAACTTTGCCAAGAATTTAGTGAAACCACAGAATTTGGCAAACATTCTGAACAGCCTTGCAAGGTTATTATACAACAAATGCACCAACTATTTAAAAAACACAGAAGAACAGGGCTTGTATTAAAATTTAGTCATTCATATACCTAGCACATATATTACAGCACATATCTCAATATCAAATGCTCAAGTGCCACAAAAATCCATTGACAGAGGACAATGCTGTACTATAAACAGCTCACACTACATCCAACTTATCTTAAGATTGCACCTTATCAGGTCTCTCAGACAGTCATGCTTCAACACCTTTAAGAGTGCCAAAACGTGCTATATAAATGTTCACAACTTAACATAAATATATACAAAGACGCCGATCAGCATTTAATACTTTCTCAATCAAACTTGACCTTTACAACTATCATGCTGGTGTATTTCAAACAAGTCTGCACAACAGAAAGACAATTTATCAAACCAAGATTATTTCTACAAATGGAATTACTCATTACATTCAATCTATATTTGAGAATATCATTCAATAACACCACTGTTAGTAACATCATACAATTATAAGTAATCTTTTAATAACTGCTTTCATTTATTTAAAGAAATTTGTCAAAGTCAAAAGAAATAAAACACAATGTAAGCCAACAAAAACACTAAGAAAAAACTGGTCACTAATGGCCCTTACAGTTTATGCAACATAGCCTTGGTCACTCTTAATGAAGCAGACTTACAGTGCCTTTATTTTCAGCTTTTGCTCTCTTCAATTTACTTTTCACTGCATCCAAATCCAGCCTCTTCGTCTCTAAAGTTTTTCTCTCTTTCTAAAAGCAAGCATAATTTGATAAAATATTATTATTGCCTTTGAGAGCAAAAATAGGTCATGTGAATACAAACAGCATCATGTGCAAGACCTACATTTTGTGACTTTGTGATTAATTTATGATGTATACTCAGGTTAAATATACTCAGGGCATATACTTTTATTAATTTATGATGTATACTCAGATAAATACACTCAGGCATATGCTTAAATACAATCTGGTGATATACAGTCTGGTCCTATGCTCATGGACAAATCACAATTACTGCAGACCTTTCACTCAAGATTGGCTGTATGTCGAACACATATTGGTCTCCCATTGGAGATACGCCTGTTACCTAGGGATGATTCGTCTACACTCTACAAATCCCTTAAGACTTATTAGTATCACCGTGGTTGGACTGGGAGCACCCCTGAGTAGGCTTCTGCTAGGGGTACTATATAAATTCTTGAGTTCAAATATATTTATCTGCAAATATATTTTCACCCCTAACAATTTAACCTGTAGAACTAAACAATGCCCACTTCCTGATCTATACTTGTTCATAACAAATTGTATAACTTATCAGACTAATTTATCTACCAGGTCATAAAAAAGATGTTTCTATATCTTGGAACTGAATTCATGATATTCTTAACACAACATTAGACATCTGAATATTACAGAGGTCTGAATTTTGCTACAATGACCAATTGGCCATGGTCTAATTAAAGTAATTAAAATAAGAGAATTGCAATGGAAAAAATCATCCTCAAGTTACCAAGATAGTCTTCATGTCATTTTCAAGGAATGCTTTCAGTGGCTGGAGATAGTTTTTTGTAGTGGATTCGACAAACTCACGTCTTATTTCAGTCAGTTTCTTTTGCATTTCACCAGATTTCACAAGAGCATTTCCTTCAAGCAAATATTCATAGAAAGTTTACCATATCATAGTAAATATCTTTGTAAGCATTACTTTTTAAAGTTCTATGTCGACATTTGGTTATTTTTCTGTCTCTCTGAACTCAGATCCTGCATCAACAGTATCACCTAAATGAAGAACCCTTATGGACTTTGTTTAATCAAACTAGCAATTGAGTTGTTGGTTTCATATTCTTTCTATTCTCACTTGAAATGCAAGTTTTGTTTGTTAAATTTATTCTCATAAAAAAAATTCAAATTGATTTTGCAACTGGCATTTCTTTCTTACCATAAGGAGTTGTTGATCCAAAGTCACTCCCTGCACTTATCATCAAGTTTCCAAGTAAATCAGTTTCGTACACACTTGTAGGAGTGTAGGCCTGAACTTTCTCATGTAGTGCTTGCTCTGCTCGAACAGCTAAGAATTCACCAAAACACCACTAGTTTATTCATTCATTCCTTCATTCATTCAGAGCATTTCTAGAACACCTCTCCAAGACAACTACTCAGAGGTGGTCCCAGTCCAACCACGTGGAAAAGAAGTTTTATGAAGAAAACCGAAATGCCAAGTTCGGCTAGTGTTTACATGCCAAAAGTGCAACCAGAAGCTAACTATTCATCGTCACTTAAGGTGTAAAGTTTAGTAAAATACGGCCTCGCTACCCGAGTCCATTCTAAGCATGGTAATGACTACCTGTGTTAAAATGTCACTGGATAATAAAACAATAATTCAACAGTCCCATGTGATTCATAAGCTGTTATGGCCAGCTGTGCTTAGGTTGAGATAAATGGCAGTGGTGGATTTGATAGATCGGGGAAAGATTTCTTGAAAATAGGGATGTTAAACGATAATCGGAAATCCGATTATCGGTTTTGAAAACAATTATCGGTTTTCATTATTGACAAAACGATTATCGAATTCTGCCTCTTATATATAAAACGGAGACATCCACAGCCAACGAAGTAATAGTAGAACCCCCACAACGACGTATTATTGCCTCTTATATATAAAACGGAGTCTTCCACAGCAAACGAGGTAATAGTAGAACCCCACAGCGACGTATTATTGCCTCATATATAAAGCCGAGTTTTCCACAGCCAACAAGGTAATATTAGAACCCCGTACGTGTACGTACATAGCGATTATCGGTTTTCAGTAACTTGCATTATATGATAACATATTTAATTTTCTATGAAGGTCATAAAAACGATAATCGGTTTAAAATCGGATTTTTAAAACCGATAATCGGTTTTCCAAAAAAACCGATATTAACAACCTTACTTGAAAAGGAGGGATTTGATCTTTGAAAGTAAAGCCAATAGAAAGGAGCAAAAGGCAAGATGATGGCAAATTAGGACATGTGGAGGAACAAAGAATTTGCAGAAGTTAGGATGGAAATCATTCCATAGTAAAGATGTAGTGTCATACATGGATCAGTTAGAAAACAAAATGATTTGCAATTGGGGACAGGCACAGTGAAGAGGATATCAGATTGAGAATGGCGATTGGATGGTGCAAAAATAAATGCAAAGATAAGTGGGTTGGAATTATTGCAGGGAGCTATAGGTGACCCCTCAAAGTTGAACTCACACCTCAACGTGGTGAAGGGGTGGCAACAGTCAGTAGGGAGTGCCTGCTGAGGCTATGCCATCAGTGGTGAAGGTCTTGGCCGAAGTACCACCTTAGGGCGCTACGCAAGGTGGACAGGCTCAGCAGGAACCCTGAAAAAGCTGGCAAACGTGGGCGGCATCACCGCCTCTGATACCACATGCGGATATCAGAGCCAGTCCTAAGCCTGGAACTCTCCTTAAGGGAGAAGCGCGAAGGTCGAAGGGATGGGTGTAGATACTCCATTCGTACAGAAAAAAATACGAATGAAATCCAATGCCAGCATTGGACTCCTAAAGGGCCTCGGCCCATGGATCCGATGCAAGCGTTGGACACCTACGGGCCTTCGGCCCATGGATCCTGATGATGATGATAGGTGACCAAAATAACTCTGATATGAATGAATTCTGGGATTATCAGCCGCGAGTTTCAGTCTGTAGACGTGACTGATGTTACCAAGCAAAGCAAAACAAAACAATTTTTCCAAAGAAAAGTGTCTGCAGTATTCACTGAATTCTTTAGGAAACATGCATCATGCTTAACACATACATGGAACATTTGAAAGACTCTTTAAGGCATCACATTTAAGTTTGTTAAGTATAAGTAAACTATTTTCTTGTTGTGCAGCAGTATTGATAAAACTTAAATTCATCAATACGAAACAGTAAAGAAAGATTGAATTCTGACTGTAAACCTAAATATAATTCACATCATTGCAGTTATAATTCTTTGCTTTAGCTGTTAGAAAATCAGTCCTCACTTGGGTTTGGCTGCAGAACTGCTTCCATCTGTTTGATCAACTTCTCTGTCCAGTCCTTTGTCTTGTCTGCTCTCTGCAGCAGAGACTCAAAGTGTGCATCATATTCTGTCTTCTCAGCTTGACCAAGCTTCTCCTCTGTAAACTATTGAATGCAAAATATTCAAAATAATTCATTTTTATTTTACCTACACACAATTGACATATGACATTGCCACTAGAGCTGTACTGATTAAACGGCCATACGCGTAATCGGGCCGATTATTAGAACAATCGGTATAATTGGGTAACGGCAGAAATAATCGGTTAATCGGTGCCGATGTCAAAAATGTGCTATAATTTAGTAATTTTTCTTGAGTTATTACATATTTCAAGTTTTCATCGATTTTCATCTATCGTTTTCCATCCCTTATTATTTGCGCATTAACCCTTAGACCGCCGGAACCGAACCCGTTCGGTTCCCAAGGAAATTTGGCAGAACGCCGGAACCGACTATAGGCGGTCACACATAATAAAATTATTTGTTGAACGCCGGTACCGTCTATAGTCGGTAACATACTTTTGTGACTGTCTGTGATGACTGATGTATATGTGCTGCACCTAACGACCCATAGATAATACAGCTGACGTCACAGGGTGACGTCACAAAAATCTATTTTTAGGGTAGACTGTCCTTTTTCTTGCCTTGTTGTCGCAGTTGTTTATTGTAAGCGGACGTGAATTAGCAATGTAGAAGTTTGAAGCTCAGTTGTGTGTGTTAGTTATATATATGTATATATGTGTGTGCATATGCATATATACTTATATATATGTATATATGTGTATGTATCTATATGCATATGTATGTATATACTGTATACGTATATAGATGAATGTGTATATGTACAGGTATATGTACATATATGTATTATATATATGAATATATATATGTACTTATGTATATATATGTGTGTATGTATATGTATATATATACATATATATGTATATGTGTATATATTTTGTATATGTATGTGTAAGTATACATATATATATGCATATATATATAAGTATATACATATTTACATATGTATATATATATATGGATATATATACATATTTACATATGTATATATATGGATATATATATATATATATATATATATATATATATATATATATATATTTGCATATGTAAATATGTTTATATATATGTATTTATATATATATACATATATATATATACATATATGGATCTAAGTATATATATATATATATATGTGTGTGTGCATATGCATATATATATGTATATATGTATATATATGTATGTATCTATATATATACATATGTAAATATGTATATATATATGGTTTCTCAGTGAGTTGTGACGTTTCGAAGTATATTGCAACAAAAAGTATTTGGCGTCCGGGGTGCATGAACCCCACAAAGTATGTGGCGGTTTAAGGGTTAAAACATATCGTTAACAACTTCCCAACTTAATTTAAACTTCCACCCTTATAGTTGTGATGATAGATTACTGGTTTATGTTTCGGAACTGAACATTTTGACTAAACAAATAATGAAATATTCAGTCCTCATAATGGGTATTGGCAGTTTAATAATCGGCTATACGTGGTATCGGTATCGGCAGTTTAATATACGGATCTCAACCCCCTGCCTATCGATTCTGTTTTGATTAAGCGCCTGTGAATAAGGGTGGTTCCCGCGACTTCATTTTTGTGGGCGCTCTAGAAATCTTGAGTTTACGAATACGATACTATTACAATATGAAATGATGTTAGTGTTTTGTCAGTCTACAAAAAGGAAAGTGTGGTGATGTCTATTCAAAAAAAACAAATTCGACAGGAACACCAATAATATTTGTTATGTTTTGAATTTCATGACCCTAGTCTTTTAAATGAATGAAATATAGAACTTCCCAGCTTACAGTATTAATGACACATTTTAATTTGGGTGGCAGGCAGGTACGGTGATATAAAGAGAAGGTTAGCAAAGTTTGTAAGTCTTCTGGTTTAGGTAAACTGCGGAATGGTTCTCTAAGTAAAGAAGGAGCAAATACACATGTTCCTATGAGGTAAAGATAAAAAAGGCAACGCGAACACACTTTCATACGCGTCATATGACATTTATGTGTCCAAATATCGAAAAGTCTACCCAGTTCAAATATTTCAAGTGCTTCCACTGTCATTAAATTGTTAATATGTATCTCTTTTGAAGCATTTTCTAGTGTCTCTAACTACAGAGATGGGCACTAACTACTTAAGCATGAACAGCAATATCAAGGTGTCTCACATCTTACACTATGATTATAATTATTGTTTGTGTGTATTAAGTTTGCCACGTACAGTGCCTTACGTTTGATAGTGCTTATATACTTACTTACACCTCCTATTTTGCAATAATATAATATGAAGGCATTTATGAAAAGTAGTCAACTACTTTAGTAATACGCACTGGCTACGGAACCGTCCGGACGGTGCCGTTATTTCTTTTCTACGGAACCGTCCGCAAATAATCTATGGGCTATTGCACATATCTATGGCGTGTACATCCGGTTGAAATAAATATTGGCAAAAGCCTGTCACGTGAACTTGTTGTCTTCCCGTCGAATTTTTATATGGCGGACAACTTGAGGGTCGGTTAGGGCCAGGTTAGTATTCGTGTGGTCGTTTAGTGTCAAATTAGGCGTCGTGAGGGTCGGTTAGGGTCAGGGTTAGGTTAGTTTCGTTAATCCCTTAACTACTGCGCTATTGATGGTTCGGCTTTCACGCCATAGATATGTGCAATCGCCCATAGATTATTTGCGGACGGTTCCGTAGAAAAGAAATTACGGCACCGTCCGGACGGTTCCGTAGCCAGTGCCTTAGTAATAACTATTGCAACAGTAGTTTTACTACTTTATAACTTTTACTAAACGTAGCTGTAACTACGAGTTAACTTTTTGAAGGTAGTTATAACTAGCAGTTAGTAACTACAGTAGTTAAAAGTGCCCATCACTGTCTAACTGTCGCAAAAACAACAAGTTAAACCAATTCTGTAAACGTGGCAAAAATTTCCATTGCCCGCAGGGGGTAAACAACGTAGAAAAACTTATTCACTGTTACGAATTAAGTCTGTCAGAACCTGCACTGCTCTGTTGAAGAAAGCACCAGCCTCAGAGCTGAACTTTTTGAAGTCCATTTTATCGTATGCCACCTTTTAGAACTCAGACCATACAAGTCGCAAACTTTCTCAGACTTCCGCAAAAGTTGGCAAATAAGTCTACCCCAACTACTTGATGCGACGACAGACAGAAACTAGGTCACAGAAACTGGGACACGCTATGTACTCTGGGATGGAGGCCTACGCAGTAGAGGCTTTTGGGCACAGCATGCTTTTGGTAGTGGCGACTGGCGACGCTTCTGCGTCTTCAAAATCGTAATTAACTTTTTTCGATTTTCCTGCCATCAGTACTCATGAAGTAATTGCCAGTGTGTACGCAAATGAAAAATCGATTATTACGTTAGCATGACAAGAGCTACTTGGGGGAGGGTCATAGAGTAGTGGTAACATCACTGGCGTGAAGAGCAGTAAGAGCGGGATCGCTTCCCGCAACCCTCAAAAAAGTCGACTCAGCCTATCATTCGCTAGATGGCGTTAGTAAAACGAGTCATAGGACGTAATGGGCGCCTTGCATGGCTGCCATACAGTTAAACTCGACGCCTGTAATTTGTGATCACTTATTCAGAAAGCCATACTATGAATTGTAATCATGCTGCGTAGGCCTAGCAGTGGCGGCGCCAGCATGGGGCTAGGGTGGACTGAAGCCCCCCCTATAGGCGGCTCGACCCCAAACAAAGTGGGAAATCACTGCCAATGCCAGAGAGGAGGGGAGAAAGGGAAGGAATTGGGGTTTTAGCCCCCCCCCTCTACCTGAAATCCTGGCGCCGCTACTAAGGCCTAGGCTGCTTGTCAGTTTTAAATAATAAAGAAGAATATTATTATTATAATTATTATTGCCGACTACTACGGACTTGATATTATATAGTGCCAATTCTAAACTGTTCTATCTGATGCAACGTTTGGGCGTCGCAGAGAAATTTCAGATATTACATTACGTTATTAATGTAGGCCTAATTCGTGTGCCTAAATAATTTGATTGGCACCGGGTGCTAATAATTATTGTAAAGTCGTTGACTGGATTATTTATTCGATCAGTTATTGAGGTAGATGGGTAGATAGTATATTGTAGATTGGCGTGCTGGACTGTCAATCGAGAGGTCAAGGGTTAAAAAAACCCGCCATTTCTGCTCCATCTGCACCACTTCACTAACTCAGCTATGAGTACACTGTTGGTGGGAAGGGTAACATATTGTAGCGTTCTTTATTACGTAAGCATTTATAACATTTTGTTTCATCGTTTTATATACATGGCATTTTAATACCAATGTCTATGACAACTGTCGTCAATCCAACTTCCATTTACACAAGTATTATTCTCATCAATCAAACTTCTAGCTTAACAAGAAACTATTTTTATCAATCCAACTTCTACTTTCACAAAAATTATTTTGATCAATCCATCTTCTGTTTCAGCAAGAATGATTCTCATCAATCAAGCAATAATTATTTTCATCAATCCAATTTCTCTTTAAGTAAATTTTTTTATCTACATGGTGAACGGGAAAAAACCGAACCTCTACAAAAAAGAGAAATTAACACCAAAAATGCAAACTATTTTATTCCCCACAATAGACTTAACTATATTTTATAATTATGCGCTATACTAGTTAGAAACTGACGTCACTGTGACGTCACTTGTAATAAGAATCCGTTACAAAATGGTGCTCCTGCTCACTGAGCTCGCGAGACCGTTGAACTTCTCACAAACGAACCTCCAGATTTCATACACCTTGCACTTTGGCCTCCAAATAGCCCAGACCTTAATCCCGTGGACTATAAAATCTGGTCTGTGATGCAAGAAAAGGTTTACAAGACAAAGGTTCGCGATGTCGGAGAACTGCGTCAGCGCGTAATACAGGCATGGGACGAATTTGATCAAGCTGTAATTGATTCAGCAATTAGTCAGTGGCGAGCTCGTATTTGTGCGTGTGTGGAAGCCAAAGAAGGGAATTTTGAACACACATTATAACTAACAAATGATAGTTATCTGATTCATGTCCTATAAACTGAAGTTTCTCCATGTTTCATTAAAATGTACAAATTATTACATAAATTATTGCAGCAATAGGAGAGGTTCGGTTTTTTTCCGTTCACCGTGTATTTAAGCAAGAATGTTTTCATCAATCCAACTTCTATTTAAGCAAAAACTCTTTCATCAATTCAACTTTTAGTTAAGCAAGAATTACGCTGGGCGAATAATTGGAATGCTAAAACAATAAATTACAGGTGGGAAGATGAGGCGACAAGGGAGAGGACTGGCCACCCACCATCATATGTTAAGGCTAAGCAAATTCTGGAAATGTGTTACATAGGCCTAAAAATGTTTAAATTTCTAAATACACACATTTAGATACAACATATATTTATTTATTATTTAATATTGATTGCCAAGAACTCAGCAAGATTCAAATGTAAATCGTACAAATTTCTGTCCAGAAATTCAGTAGCATCAGAAAGACCAGCTTGGTTCACAGATCTATTAATTTTAATTTTGCATTTTAGTAAAGTATTAATTTTAGAGCACAAGCACTTTTTACTAGTGGTTTCACTGGAACTTCACAAACTCACAATCTGCAGTATAATTTACTTTCAATGTATCTAGTAGATCTGCACTTTATAGTACATTATAAACACAAGTCATAAGTTTACCCCAGATATATAAATATATAATATATATATATATATATATGTAAGTATGTATGTATGTATTCTGGTCAGCTTAATGCAGAACCTTTACCAGATATGACTGTATCACAGGCTACATGATTTCATTATTATATACCACCTCACATGATCTCGTGAGATACACACGAACACGGAAACATGCAGCTGGTGAAGCAATCAAAGCTACAAAAGCCATGCTACATGTAAACGATCTCTTCTGATCAATAAGGGGTAACAGGTGGTTGCATGAACAGTTACTCTGCTGTCACGGCGTTCAATTTGGTTTTTCCCATTTAAGATCGTCGTCCGTAAGATGTAGGAACTAATGGACAAAATTAATCAACAATTATACTTAATAGAGACAATTGCATGGGAGCACTTGTACATGATGGTGTAAACCAGGAGCGTAGCCAGACTTAAATTCAAGAGGAGGCAACTTCACAGACCATTGGCAAAATTCTGGTTATTGGGGTCATTGGTCAATAGAAGTTCCAGTATATAAAGAAAGCAAGAGGAGGCAACTGCCTCCTCGTGCCTCCATGTAGCTACGCCTATGGTGTAAACACAATCCGCAATTACTAAAGACAGCAGTGCAACCGTTAAACAGACTGCACATACTTGCAAGGTTCAGGGACAACTCCTTGTATATCTTAAATAGAATATAATTATGCAAATAACATTTTGCTATTTTAAACACATAATACCAACTATATGTACATCTGCGACTAAATGAGGTTGCAGATGCGACAAAGACTTCATGTAAATTTTAAGAGGTCAGTATGTTGACAGAATCTGACAGCTTTGCTCTACTCTGGACTTGCCATTGCTGAAACATTGATAAGCAGGAGCGGCACCAGGATTTCAGGTTTGGGGGGGCTAAAACCCCAAGTTCTTCCATTTTGCTACTCCTCCCGGGCATTGGCAGTGATTTCCACTTTTCGTTTGGGAGGCTTAGCCGCAGTTAGGGGGGGGGGGCTAAGCCCACCCTAGCCCCATGCTGGCGCCGCCACTGTTGATAAGCTGCCTTATTCTGACTTGACTTGATTACTGAAACGCTATACACTATGATCTCCCTGAATGCACACTGCTTCCTGCTTCCTCTAACCAAAATAAAACACCAGGCTGTAATACTGTGTCTTGGACTCTTGTACCGAGAACATATCACACCTGCTCTTCATTCTTTACACTGGCTTCCTGTCTGTAAACATATCTGCTTCAAGCTGGCACTCCTCATGTACAGAGCAGATGCAGATAACCTGCCGTCCTACTTATCTTCTATGGACACACCTTGCAACTCTGTTGAACGCTGCTCCTCTCTTCGATCAGCATCTGCTGGAAAGCATGTCGTTCCTGGTATACGTCTTGTCTTTGGCCAGCATTCATACACTGTTGCCGGTGCCTCCATCTGGAATTCTCTACCTCCTCATGTTCGCAAATCTCTTAGCGAAACTGTCTTCACTCCAAACGGAAACTTACCTAGAGCTTCCAGTCTACTTATGGCTTTTAATGGTACACTGTGCACTTCTGAACTTTGTAAGGGGGGCATTATCAAATTACAGTGGTATTGTATTGTACACAAAAAGTTTTAAAAAACATGACAAAAACAAGAAAACCTCAATAGATGCTACTTTTGGAAAAGTTCAGTTCCAACTGTCAGTGAAAAAATCAGTTCTGGTCTCAAAACTTGGATATTTCAATAGGTTCTGCTCTTCGTCTGCCTTAAAATTTCAACAAACTGAACTCTTAAAATTTAAATACAGGACCATACCTGATGCACCATATCTTTATAAATCATACGTTCTCTGTTAGGTGCTTAAATATACTCTGCTGCTTAAATCTCACATTTGAAATTGATGAAAACACAGAAACCAATAACTTTATACAAACTAATACGAACTATATAACATTAACATTCTTCTGCCTGTTGGTGGCAGAGAGGTGATACATTCGGCTGTTAAATGACACTTCAGTTGGTTTTAAGCCAGTTTCTGTCATTCTTTTTCCAAATACAAAATTATCAGATCAAAAACACATGATTACAATAAATCTCCACACTAAAACTCTTAATGACGGAAATCTGGTCATACTACTTTGTGTGCGCATTATTTCTGCTGGCCCTACCATAACTACATTTACATCCACTATCTGGCTCTAGGCAGGGATCAGTTGGGACCGGAAACGCACCGGAACAGCGTTCTGGTTCTTTTTTGGCAGGAACACATCGTTACATTATTTTCATCCAGTATTTAGCTAGATTAACATGGTGCCAAAAGCTGGCATTCAGGTCCTTTTTGTTAAGGACAGGATCACTGGCTGTAGGACTTAAAGAACATGCATTACAAAACTTTGAACCAATTGCTAGGATGACTTAGAACAAGACAACGTAATCAATGAAGACAAGCGAAACAACAGCTGACATTTAAAACAAGAAGACTTGATACTTCTAAGAAGCAAACTTATCATCACTAAGTCATAGCAAGTGTCAGTAAATAGCTGCTAATAGTCTAAGATTGTAAAACTATAATTCAGTCTAAGATTGTAAAACTATAATTCAGTCTTTAAACTGAACAACAAGTACCAATGGTTTTGAACGCCATTCATCAGTTGATAATTTGACACACAACTAACAATGATCAGTACAACTAGAAAGTAACAAAACAATAAGCACAGTTTTCACAAATATGAAGTAAAAAACACAGTTTCATTAATGCAAATTAAATAGATACAATCACTTCACAGTTTAATTGCCATTTTGAGGTTCACTACTTCAGCTCACTGTTGCTACAATCACTGGTTACACGGAGTTTCCGAAACAGTTCATCACCAGTTCAGACCCTGACACTTTTAATTTCTCTTCATATGCCTGAGGGGTCGAGTGGAATGTACATCAAAAATGAACGAAGTGTTTTACACACTTGCTATAACATGAAAAGTAGTTTCCTATTTATACTAAGCAGGTTGGTTCGGGTTACTTTCTTCCCCTAACCTTATTGAATTCATAATATCGAATTGGAATAACAACTTATGTGGGTTTTGAGCCATTTGTTGTCTCTCTGACTCCCAACCATCTCATTCAATAGAGTTGTATGCTGATGCTTGTGAATTGGACAAATCTATCAGCCCCATTGTGATGGGGCTGATAGATTTGGTACCATTTAACAGTACATGACTTGTCTACTGATTAGTAATTGCCTACTATGTTAGAATAACCGATCTTTTATAATTTAAATGAGCCCCATACATTTCAAATTTCAACAGACGAAACCTGGCCGTATGGCAACCTCTTACTAACCGCCTCAGAGTCTTGGAACACTGGCCTTAATGAATAATGTTGAACATATTCAATGTTGTTGGAATTTATATTGGAAAACTTCAACAATAAGAGCAAACAAAACTACATTTTAAATCTTGCATAAGGATCAAAAAGAAAAGGAATGACGTAATCACAGTACAAACTGACAAGTTTTGGCAGTGTATGATTTAACAGACCACTCCACTTAGTCGGATGAAGATAAGTCTTTTCAAACAGCTGAGATCGATGAAAATACTTCCATGGCTGATCACGATCCAAGTCCCATACTTGCTTTCCTGGCAGTGCACGAATGTCTTCAGGTAGCTCCAGGCAACGTATGATTGTCGGAACAGCCAACTCCAGGAAAACCTTCTCTTTGAGAAACATCGGAGCGAGCTCGGAAAATTCTTCGGCAAGTCTTGAAGGAATGTAGTAGACGTCGGAGTAGCCGCCATTCGCTCGGAACTCTGCACCATTTAACCGAACGAGTTCTGAGTAGCAGTGATGAAGCAGCGGTGATGTCCACTGCTCCCCTTTCAGGGTGCGGAAGAGTTTCATGGTGACCGAGACATAGTCTTCCCACCAGCGCCAGTGTGGATAGAAGTCACACATTCCAAGTCGGCATTCTCGAAGGGTAGTGAGATCACCTATGCGCACTTCACTATGAGGTAGATACCAGACCACATTACGAGGAAAATTAGTCAGAGGATTGATCAGAAGAAGCAGGTCGTCGGCAATTGCTAGATATCCATCCACTTGGTATCGCATCTGCATTGCTTTGATCATACATTCATAGTTCAGCGACCCAGGAATTTTGTCTTCGGTCACGTGGTCGTAAGTCACAAAAGAAAACTCATATTGTCTCAGTTGGGGAAATGTATCGAGGTCAGGAATCTCTGGTCCACAATACAGAATGTTTGGAAAGAAACTCCTGTAGAGGATTTCCAGATATGGAATGACATCATAGTGGACCACATTGAATACAATGACAAGAAGGACATCGTGAAACTGATGCCACGGTCGCAAAAAATCAATACTGACATCCCATGTGAAAGTCTGCCGAGTGGGAAGGGGTATTCTGCTGGGATTTTCACATGTGATGTTATACAGTTTCTGTGAATTGTTCACATTGGCAACTGCCACGTAGGGTTTCTGTGCACGTACGTTCAGCTGCGTTGGCGAAGAGAAATCCACAGGATGAAACCAGACAGCAGTGTCGTGTAACTCATTGGTAGGATGCTGCTCTGACTGATGAACTACCTTTGGAAATGAATAGCCAACCTTTCTAAGAGCATCAAACCATTTTAACATTGCAGAATGGAAGTGACTTTTATTGAACAATTTTGAAACTTCCAAAGTAGCACAGTCATCAAAAGCAGTGCTTTTGCATTCCTGTGATGCAAATTCAGGGTCCGAGAACCTCCCGGTAGTCCACGGAAGGGATGCTTTCCGTGTTTCCTGGTAAGCCCCATCCCAGTAAACGCGTACCACTTTCCCTATCTGCCAAAGTAACCACTGCACCAGCAAATGCCACCGAGACCTTTCTGCTTCAGCAAGCATCCAGTTGTGCACAGGTAATGCCCAGAATGCGTCTCTTGTGAATGTCGATCCCTCCAGAGACATATCCACATAGGTTCCTTTGGTCAGTATCACTGGTGGTCCCAGAGTGGGACATCTTGTGACCTCTGCGTTAGGACTCGATGAAGTCCAGTCCAGAAGAGCCGGCGTGTGTATCACTGGAATGTCACTTGATGACAGAAAATATGTTGATGACCTTTGTCTGCTCGTTTTGCATCCAAAATGCAATGCAGGAGAAAAGTTGGCAGTTGCATTGAAGATGAGGCCATAGTGTGGGTGGCCTAAAAGTGGATGCGGTGGTCTCTGAAGCACGGATAAGTCGCTGCCAGATTGTGCTGTGTAGATAAGAACAGCCCCATGCTGAAAATAATCAAACATTTCACTGAAAGAATATGAACTAGGAATTGACTGATCGACAAAAGTCGTTAATTAGAACTGACTTCTCTTGAGCGCCTTAAACAAGTAAAACAAAAAACTTACTTAACTCTTACTTATTTTAATGATGCCAGGTACAGAAAGACAAATTTGCCAAAGCACACACACACACACATATATTTTGTATTAAGCTAGAAAATAAATTATATAATACACCATGGAATATTCCTTGTTTGACACGTTTAAGAATATCTTCTAATGTAAACACTAACCAGTTCTTCCTTCTCTCAATTCCTTACTTCTTCCACTAACCAGTTCTTCATTAATAGTACTTTGTTACAAAATCTATTGCATAAAGTGAGAACCCAAGGAAAATAATGCTAAAATTTGACTGAAATGACCTCCTTTTATGGCTTCATTTATTGCTTATGCTTATTACAACTGTGCTACAGAATTTGCTAGAATATGTTACATTACCACTAGCTAAAAGTATCAAACTCTGCAAGTACCAATATTACAAGGACAGTGTCATTCAAAACTGAAACTAAGTAATGGTAAACGTAGTAATTAAAACTTACAGAAATGGCATAGAGATAAGCTGTTGCCATTCGCTGGAGAGATTCGATGGCATACCTCTGACTATACGAAAACAACTCATCGTCCGTAAAAAAGATGCACCTGGAATGGCTGTAACATCACACAATATGTCTGTCTACCAGTACTCATAAAAATCTGGTTACATTGGTCATTGTAGCTGCTGCACATCAGAATTGTATATATCAAACAGCTCACTCCAATGAATATACAGACATCAAGTAGTTGTGACTCTTGTTTCACTTCCTAACAACCAATGACTGATCAATTCCTTGTGTGTTATGAAGTCTCGATTACATTTGCTTGAGAAGCAAAGCAAAGGAAGCAGAGATAATATGAATTTGTACTGCATAAGCCGGTAACCTAAACAGAATTGAAGTAATACACCAGTATAGTAGTGTGCCCTCGTTAACATGCATTCTTTGGGGATGCCGTATGATATAGCATGTAAACCAGGCAGTTCTTGTATGGCACGTTAACCACTATGGCGTGTTTTAAGGTAACTAGTTTAGGGTACATAACACCTCCATGTTAATCGGAATGGCATGTAATCCGGCAGCGCAAAACAAGTTCACACTATATTAAAGTTGAGCAGAGAAGCACTAATAAACTATCTTCATAACATGAAAACTTGGCAGGACATGCGTCCCAAATTTAATTCAGCTTACAACATAACCTCTTTGATAAAGACACTCAGTATACAGTTGTACTTCTTACGATCCCAATTATTTACCATTGCATGCATAAGGTAGAGCTGATGTGACGAATTACTTCAACATGAAAATTACACCATTCCCAGTTCAATTAATTATTTGCACCAGATGTCTACATTCATCCCACAAAAAGTTATAACTTATCATGTACACAGTGAAAATGATTAACTCTAACAGACATTTAATATATGCATGCAAGCAGAGCATCCAACCCTATACAAAGCATGGTTGGGTACTTGGATTCAAAATTAAGTTAATCTTTGAAAAGTGGCCTCACTTTTAATAATAACACAATCTCATTAGAAGGCAGCCTTTCAGCCCTTGAAGACCTCATTGTAAGGAGGTACTGGTATATTTGCATCTAGTATCAGAATTATACTTAATAATAGACATTATACAGAGAGTCGAATCAATCAATGTAGAACCAACCTGAATTTTGGAACAGTCTTAACGGAGACCAAAAGAATTGTCCACGGAAAGAACTCACTTGCCAGTGAACTGCAAATATCCCCATTACTTGAATTGACAATCAACCAGTGATTTATCAATGTTGGTGGTGTTGGTGGAGAAGGTAGTGACGTAACAGGTTTTGAAAGTGGTTGAGTAGTCTACAAATGCAAAATGAAAATACAAGAACGATTTGGCCAAGGTCTTTATCACCAACGTCATCACAGTAATGAACCTGCATTACACAATCATCATTCAGGCATCTGCTGTTCCAGGGATCAGAGAGGTTTTCAAAAGCCTTCACTTCTCAATGCGGCAGTTATCATGTTTCATTCACACACTTGAATCACAAACTTCAGAAGGCTGTAAAAATACAACTGCCTACACATTTCTTCAAATAACTGAGCAGAACATTGTGTAAGAGGGAAACATTCTGTTCAGGAAGAATCTGCTTGCACAACTTTTCTTATGTAAACTTACATCCACTGCACTCAGCAGATTTATCAGACTAGTCAAACCTACCTAACCTTGACCTTTCTTGTTTTGTTAACAAAACACTTTCACATAATTTTGCCTCCTCCACTACAGTCTGTATTTATGTTTCCATCGTCGACATGCCAAAACTGATTACTCTTCCCTGTGATTGTAGGCATTAGTCTCTCACAGTTAGATTTAAGTGTTAAAAATGTGTGCATATTTCTTCTATTGGCCACTGGCCAATGACTGCTACAGCACTTCTGAAGTACTAGATACTGCAAGTTCATAAAGTGTATCCCTGTATCCTATCCACAAAACATAAATTATGCAAGAGAACAGATTTTGGTCTGAGCAATTCTTACCATTGAATAGAACATGAATACCAAGATTGCTAGAACGAATAACGGCAGTAATCGTCTCAGCCGACCGAGCAACCATGAAACTCTCATATTCATTAGTATCTGTGGTGCCAATATGAAATGAATCTGCAGCATAAAATAAATATTTTGATGCAACAGAAATGTAACGTTATCAAGCAATCTGTCGGTTTCATAGATGAATCGATTTTTCTAAAATATATATAGATAGAGAATGACATGAATAGGTATCACCTCAATAATGAATGAGAGAATGATTGGACAGAATGAAATTAATCAACAGTAAGTAATAATAGGAAATGCTGAATGATTCAGTGACTTCATATTGAGCTAACACATAACTAAAGAGCTACACTAAGAGTTCTAATGAGCTTCAACGGCAACGTAGTGGATCCGTTCACGCTGCCGACGTTAGCGGAACCCAAGCATTACATTCAAGCCCGTCACGATATTGGCTAAATCATGTCACGTGAACTTACTAACTTCAGTCGGGATTTTGAAATGGCAGACATCAAAGTAGGCAACGTTTTCACAACTTTTAAGTTTTAAGGTGTCGTGAGGGTTGGTTAGAGGGCAAGCTTATATCGGGGGCTGAAGGATATAGTGCGTAAGTTTACTGGTGTCGTGAGTGTTGGTTAGGGTCAGGTTAGGCGTCGTCAGGGTTGGTTAGGGTCAGGGTGTGTCGTCATTAGAAAACCTGGGGTTAGCCCGAATCCCCGAAAACAGACAAAAGCCTGATACCCCGAAAACAGTTTTCGGCAAGCTTATAGAATCGGGGACCCAAAAATATATTGCGTATATTTACGGAACTTTATGCCAGGATTCGTCTTATACATGACATATTTAGGCATGTTGCCATCGGACTCTAGAAAACGGGCGCGCTGCGCTCTGATTGGCCGATTTAACTGGAACATGGAGTATACATTACCGCGACCAACCTTTGAGCTGTTTTCTTAGCCATAGTGTAATGACAATAGATGAGTTTTTAATTTTGATTTGAATTGGGTAGCACATGAACATTGACGTATTGTAGCTGGGAGACTGTTCCATTACGCCATTTCTTGTGTTTCATTCAAAAACATGGCTAACATAACCGTAACCCTGACCCTAAACAACCCTCATGATGCCTAACAACAACACATAACCTGAACCTAACTGACATGGATTCTGAAACTTTAGGTAGAGTAAAGCTTTACGTCGTGAGGGTCGGTTACGGTCAGGGTTAGTGTCGTCATACTTAACGTGAAATAAAACTACGTCGTGAGGGTCGGTTAGGGTCAGGGTTAGTGTCGTCATTAGAAGACAGATAAACGCTACGACATAATGCGTCTTATGAAACAGTTACCTCTACATATTTATAGTCTGCGTTAATTTTAGGTCATAGCCTTGGTCATAGCCCTCGTTAATTTTATGTCATAGCCCGTCTTTATTTTAGGTCAACCAATCTCCGAGCTCGCCCGTTTTCATGCATCCAATGGCAACATCCCTAAATATGCTGTGTGCGGCCAATGGAACATGCCTTGATATGCTGCGTATAACGCAGCACGAAACACGAAACGTTGCAGTATATCGGAAAATTTAGGTCCTCGATTCTATAAGCTTGCCCAGTTTTCTAGAAAGCGGCCGAGCTATTCAGAGTTAAATTGTAAACATGACATAGACATAGTGTGGCCTTGATTTATATCGATATACTGCCTATTCAAATGTTCATTTTTATTACACATTTGAATAGGCAGCATATCGATATACGTCAAGGCCACGCTAGGTCTTTGTCATGTTACAATTTAACTTTGAATAGCTCGGCCGCTTTCTAGAAAACTGTTTTCGGGAAATCGGGCTTTAGTGTATTTTCAGCGTTTTCGGGGATTCGGGCTGACCCTGGAGCAAGAAATTCTAGCTCTAATACAATATCGTTACAACACATTTCAAACAATTTTACACTTATAATGTAAAGAACTAACATGCATTGAATCAAACAAGGTGTAACTCATGTGAAACCATTTTGAAATCTAAAAAATTATCGCAAATACCATCGGAAATAACGCAACTATAATAAAAACATTGTTTAATTTAATTTGTAATGCAAATAAAATCAACATTAGCATTTTCTTCACATGGACACAAACACAGAGCACATATTTAATGTAGATGCAAAAGCTGGATGACGTAACACATTGAAATTATTCAAATCATCGTAAGCGTAAACTCCAAACTTCTAAAGCGCAACCCTAAGCCAAGCGCAGGACACCCCCTCGGAGCGCCGTTCGAGCAACTGACTACCTCTCGGTCTCTGTGCCAGATCTTATCCATTGCGCTATCGGGCCCCATCCCACTGAATGGCGTGTTATAATCAACGAGGTTATATTATAATGACACATTTTTGGGGGCCCGTGGCGCATTGGATAACATCTGGCACAGAGACCGAGAGGTACCGAGTTCGAGCCCCCGTTGGGCGGATATGCTTTGTAGGCTGCTATTAGCGCCGTTGTAATGCAGGCTGTGTGTTCTGTTAGTAGTTAAGATTTAAATTATTGCATAACATGTAAATGTACAGCGCAGTGCGTTTGTCAGACGCTTATTAAAGAAAAGATATTATTATTATTATTTTAATTCTGTTGTCATAATTATTTGGACACTAACGTCATTCAAATAGCAATGCTTGCGTATCATCCTACAGTAGGTCCTACTACCTAAAAGTTCATTGATTTGCGCTCGTTCAGCTCTTGATAAGGTAGACGTGCTAACATTTTTTTTATTAACATTTCGATTCGCCATTTTTATGAAACGTACGTGTGACGTTTTAACATAGAATAACAAATGATATAGATAAATCGACATCGATAAGAAATAAGTAGGTCAACATTATGATATAGGCCACGATCGGTTTTATTGGTCTCAATTAAACGACCCTAAGATTTCTACAGTTCTTATTGAAGTCTGCATTATGGACGTTTTAAACAAACGATCCACGCATTCAGGAAATGAAGATATCCCGCTGCTCTCACGTCGGCATCATATCAAAGACAACGATAAGACTATAGCATACGAATGAGTTGATGAGTCTGACCGGCGGGCGTTTGTATACGTATGTATGTATTGTATTTATGTATGTATGTATGTGTGCATCCATCAATCAATCAATCAATCAATCAATCAAGCAATCAATCAATCAAGCAATCAATCAATCATTCAATGTATGTATGTATTTATGTATGTATGTATGTATGTCTGTATGTATGTATGTATGTATGTATGTTTGTATGTATGTATGTATTTATGTATGTATGTATGTATGTATGTATGTATGTATGTATGTATGTATGTATGTATGTATGTATGTATGTATGTATGTATGTATGTATGTATGTATGTATGTATGTATGTATGTATGTATGTATGTATGTATGTATGTATGTATGTATGTATGTATTTATGTATGTATGTATGTATGTCTGTCTGTATGTATGTATGTATGTATGTATGTATGTATGTATGTATGTATGTATGTATGTACGTTTGTATGTATGTATGTATGTATGTATGTATGTATGTATGTATGTATGTATGTATGTATGTATGTATGTATGTATGTATGTATGTATGTATGTATGTATGTATGTATGTATGTATGTATCAAGGGTCTCCCCTTGGTAACCACAGCCGATGAAAATTACTACGTCTACTGCCATAATTGTACTAGCCTATATGTTGGTTCCAGAAATAAACTGATTTGATTTGATGTACAGTATGTACGCATGCATGCATGAATGTATGCATGCATGCATGTGTGTATGTATGTATGTATGTATGTATGTATGTATGTATGTATGTATGTAAGCTATGTATGTATGTATGTATTTATATATGTAGCCTATATAAAGTATGTATGTATGTAAGTATATGTGTATAGGCCTACATATTTCCGTATGCATATAGATGTACGTATATAGACTTATGTATGTATGCACACTGCACAGGGTGGGCCAAAAAAGTTACCCCCCCCATGGTTTTTTGCTAATATTTCGGCCAAAGTAAGAAATTTTAAATCAAGTTTTACAGGCTTAAAGCTAATTCGTATCTACGTCAAACGGTCAAATTTCACCAAACAAATTCAAACAGAACAAAAGTTATATCACTTTTAGTGAGTCCATTGCAACCACTGTATTTTGATTGTCCAAAATATGTAATCCATCAATAAGACGACTTCAGCTTATAAATTTAAATAATAATTATTGTGCATAGGCGCAGCATCGATGTTGTTAATGCATTTATTAAGTTCCTTCTGTTTCTACTAGTCTCTTGAACTATAGGCCCTATCTTCCGGTTGCTCTGACCCATTGACTTTCGACCGGGCTATATAATACTCCGACCGATTACGACATCAAGACACGGCTCCACTTGCGATTTCACATCGATTTATGTCTTGTGCATTTTGAAAACGGCGCTATAGAAGCCATTCAATTAGATTATCATTAGAAATACAGATGAGATAGGCCTATTTATGAGGTCTATTATAGATTATAAGTATGTATACATGTACTTAGGCGTGGTTGAATCCCAAATTTAGGCAAGCGTATGCATGTATAAACACGCATATAGTCCCCCTATTATAGGCCTACTTGCACTTAGACTGATATAAAATGTTATCAACATTATATATTTAGACTTAGTCCTATGCAAACAGAGGCCTATCTGTGTTCGTGGGCTTCAGAAGAGCCATGAGACGATATAATTAGAGTTTAGCCGTTATCTTCCCTTGGTGATTAGTCTGAAGACGCAATCGAACTGAAGACTTTTGAAACGTCTGAAGACGTTTGGTCTACTCTGCAGTGTCATTGCTTGGCTATACTACCAGTAGAGTGAGTGCAGTTCATCGTATTGTTTTAGTACAGAGATTCCGTTAATCCAGAGAGGAAGATGGCTCCACCCGATGAGAAGCTATTGCGAGATGCCTTCAGGGAGTTCGATAAGGACAAGAGCGGATCGATCGACATCAAGGAACTAAAAGCTGTCCTCACACAATACTTTAAGCTTGCCAAGGAGAAGGTAGATGACAAGAAAATCGCAGATATTGCAACGGTAAGTTGATTCTGTAGTATGTATATAATGAGAATCTCTCCAATGGGAACGCTTCTTGTCCCATAACTAATCATAGCCTATCTAAGCTAATCTAATAGAATCTTGGAATATCTATAATGCCATCATAATAATGCACTAGGCTTCAATCGATGGCACTCCGAAACGGAATCGCAATTCCAAAGGCCAATCATACGATCTGTATCGACCTGAGTATTATATAAGCTTAAAATATCAAATCTAACCTGATCATTCTCCGCTCCAATGTCGTTAGCGTAGGCCTATAAATCTTGCTGAACTACCGTCTGGTTGCCCTTGACCCATCGACCTTCGACCGGACTTCTCCGACCTATTACGATCGACTTCAAGTTACGATGTCACTTATGTAGCGCTGATCGATTTATGTCTTGTCCACTTTGAAAACGGCGCCTTAATTAGAAAGTCACTGTCATGGATTAGCTTTTAAGCTTACTTGGTAAATCAGGCGTCATAGGGCAAATCACTTTTTATAACTCAACTCTGAACATTTCACTCTTTCTCAATTATGGCCTAACTCTTAGGCTACAGGAATTGGTTCCATATACCTAGACGAATTCTTCTAACTCTGGCTTCTGCAGTTACTCAATACTCACATTACCTGCATGCTGTTCCCTAGCCTATGCCTAGCTGCACGTGTTGTCCTGTTAAGTTGTTAACCATTCCAAAGATGAGTTAATAGAGCTTTTAGCTGCTGAAGCATACTGCCTTCGGTAATTTAATTTCAATAATTTACATTGTATTTACGCGTAATAGGCCCCTTCTTCATCATTTGCTTTCAAATAATTATCTCCTTGAATGCTTGCTCTTTATGGCCCACCTTTTCATTCTGACTGAACCAGCTTAAAAAATATGAATTTGTAAATGGCTAAATGCCTAGATTAATTTTTTCACATAATCTCCGGAAGTTGCAGTATTTTTCAAGTTTTTTTCTGTTCATCTAAACTTACACAATTTGTCAAGTGACATTAGAATAAAATTGTCGTCGTATAGGCCCTACTATAGTCGTCTTCAAGGACGAACTATTGCGAAGAGAGCAATCACCATGATTTTATGCCGTCCTGGCCTGTCTTCAGTTTTTAGTATTGGTAAGATGTTAACAGAGATCTAATTTGAGAGATGTGATTACTTGCTTTTGGCACTTCGATTCCGTTTTATATTGCCTCTGGGATTTTTGTGATTCAAAACTTTATAATGCTGTAAATTAAGAATAGCGATGGCAAGAACTGATGAATGCAGTAACAAAAAGAACTGCGAAAGAGCGTTCTGTCTGCTTGAGCAATCAGCTCTAGACTTCTTCAATATGGATATGCTCACACATTTCCATCTGTAGCCTTTTTCAGAGCTGCATTAATGCGCGAAATATCACTTGAGGTGAGAAATCCAACATAGGCGGGTAGTGCATATAGGTCCTAGTCGACATGGTTCTTGAAAGTAAACTATCGCTTGATAAATGACGTCCCGCCTCAAGAAACGTAGGCCTTGCTGTCTCAACTGCAGGCCTACAGATACAGATCTCGAAGCTGGACGTCATTTTTTAGACTATAGCCTATAGCTATTTCAAGAATCTTGCGATAACAGCCAGATAACAAATTGAAGTGATATAGGCCTACCACAGTACTTAGCTGAAGTTGTTTGATTATGTAGTTGTCGGGGTTTAAGATGAACAGTGATCACTGCTTATATTGTATGATTGCAGAAACTGATGAAGGCCTGTGACACGAGTGGAGATGGAAAGATAAGCGAGGACGAATTCGTCAAGGCATTCAAAAATTAGATTGCAGATTGCGACCGATGTGGGCAATCACAACGTTCGTCCATTCGCATACTGGTATGCACGCACCACCTAGTTTGCGATCTCTGTGATAAAGTATTAGCGTGACCTATTAGGCTAACCTATTTTGATCTAATTCGTCTTCCCAGATGTCGACGTTTTACAAAACCCCACAGCTCCTAATTTAGATCACCTTGCTTTGGCCTACTCTCTTACTCTGCAGCAATGATATCAATGATATCTCTGATAGTACTGTAACTGATACAGTCGAATTGAGTCACATCATGTTGTCACTAATTTATCTCATATATGTTACCTCTGTATAATCTGTGTCCGTAAGGTCTACAGTAACTTTGATGATGCATACTGCAGCAAAATATATATATATATATATATATATATATTATATAGGCTATACGTAAGTTCATCAGATAGCGGTGTGTCTACCTGTTTCTTTCCAATAAACGAATATATTATATATATCAATTCCTTTACGGTTTAAAGACGTCTAGACTAGGCCTATATTCGGGATTATCTAAAAAAATGGTAGGCCTATCTCTGTAGGTCCCCTACCAGCCTGAAATTTGTGTGTTGGCTGCAGCTTAATTTAAGATCATAAGGCACTATGTAAATATTATTTCTATTCGAATATAATTTAAATCGATCTCTTTCTCTTTCTGTTTTAGGTTCTATGGAAACAACCGAAACCGAACTGCAATTTATGAGGCAGCATGCCGTCTAATTCTTTCTTCGTTAGCACAGACTTTTGTTTATGTCTTTAGCGACTGGACAAGATATTTTTCTAAGTGGTCGATCATGTACATTCTGTACCTCACACAGCCAGTGAAACATAATCAGTTTAAAAAAATTGATTCATCTCACAACGAAGTCATTAATTAAAATGCTTGGTTTGTGCATCCACGTAAAGGGTAGTTTCATGGATAGTAATATCTCTTTCAGATTTTGAACAATGTAAAACGTTCTCCACGAATTATTATCCACATGCTTTGACTCATTTCAAATTCGGTTCCCTAGGTTTTAAGTTGCGTCATTGTTGTGAACAGATTTAATTACGTTTCAAATCACCTACCCTGCCAGCATACCCATATGGAACCCATGTACGACCCATATCCCCATATGGGACCCTTACAGAACCCATATGGGTCCCTTCTAATGCCCATGAATATGCCTTCAGGATAACTACCATCATGTTGTTGCAACATGCATGACCTTTTTTGTTTAGACAATCTATGTTGCATTTTAGAGGTGTCAATTTGTTTTTCCAATAAAAGAACTATTGAATGTATTTTGTCGTCTGTAGTTAGCCAAAGTTTCAGGTGAACCAAGGCTAAGAAAATGAAGTCGTTAACACTTTATACCCATGGCTGCCTCTCAGGCTATCGTAAAGCATTGCTCTTCCTCTTCCTCTCTCTCTCACATGTATACATAACGAACATGTACATAACGACAACGTCACTGCGCCTTCTAGAAAGCCTCAAAGAAGATAATTATAGCCGTTTCTATTCAAAAGACTGCCTCAGTCCTAATATCTAATTATTCTAATCTCGTACTCAGCCCAATATAATATTATGTAGATTTGAATAATGTACTGCTTAACAATAGGTTGATTAACCGACTAACGGCTAATACAAACGCTGAGGCATCAGGAAAGCAAAGGAAACCAAGTAACCAGCAATCCCTACAACCTGCAAACGATGCTTAAGTATGCACCCTCAACAGGATACGCCGCGTAATCTCTCAGTCGTACCACCTTGCTAGGCCTAAAGAACACTCCCTGCGTTGTTTTGCTTAAGGCTCTGCGTATGCATTTCTTTGCCCGAAGAGCTGCTGGCCCTAGACAGACTCCGATTCCTTTATTAGTGTTTTGGCCTAATTAAGTAGGCCTATGCCTAGGATTCGCCTAGGATCTAGTTACATGTAATACAGCTCGCATGAGCCTGTACGCAATAGAGAATATAAGCCTTCTGTAGCTCGCTTATACGAGGTAGCAACACGACTCCAATCGCCCTTGCTCTTAATTCTCTTAATAACCTCTTTATTTTGCCTACGTCTTGTGTCCCAACCTACTATGTCCCATCGATATTGCTTGCACATCTTCCGCCCTTCATACCATCAACTTCCATAACGCCCACCATGTAGTTTAAATTGTCACCTTACTTATTTGATACTATACAAATGCTCTGAATGAAGGAATGAATGAATGAATGAATGAATGAATAGGCATACGAGTTTAAATCCTGGTTTCCAAGGCTTATATAACAGGTATGCTTTTACAGGGCCTATATGACAACCAGATGTTACGCAGCTTTCGTTGCCTTAATTCGTCAAACTTCTACTGAATTACATATGTAATTATCTAGATATTTTAATAGCATGTTTCACTAACCATTCCGTGGTGGTCGTCGACTTGATGGTCCCACTCGCCCGCTCTGCAACAATGCAGAACCGTTCCTTCTCTGTGGTTGGTCCGACAACCTGGAACGGACTTCCCTTGGCTATACCCCACCTCCCAAACGGTGCCTGTTCTCACTTCACCAGCTGCTGAAGACTGCTTTTAAAGTACGATGATATTTAAGGTCTGATCAAGAAAGACTGTCTTAGATAAATGCGGGACTGTATTGATTGTACACCAAGGTGCGGTTGGCAATTATAGTTTATTAAAGGATATTCTCACTTAATTACTTACGAACTAACTTACTTGATGCGAAAAACATTTATTGTCAGGATGCTATATAGGCCTACTTTTAACTGTGTTTATAAGATGTCTGTACACCAAAGTGCGATTAGCAATTAAATTGTTAATGAAGAAAATACTTACTTACTTACTTTTCCCCGCTTGGCCCGGGTCGGGAGCGCCTCTGAGTAGGAATCTTGAAAGGGTGCTCTCTAAATTCCGAATAGGCTATTCTGATTGATTGGTTGAAATGTGCTGATAGGCCTATCTCGCTGCTAATTCTCAATACCCAAACCCTTAGACATGATACTATCAGGTTGAGTTCTTTGTTGAAATCCAAAGGTTTAGGTAGTCAAGCGTAACATTTGCACAATAAGACAATTATAATTGTCTTATTGTGCAGAATAATAATTATTATTCTGTTCACGCACACGTACACGGCGACTAAGCTGCAGTTCAGACAGTAGTCTAAAGACTATAGCAGCAGAGGTCAGGAAAATTGCAGTGCACAAACTTTACCTCGAGTGTTCTACAGTCCTTATCGAAGCAAGTATCATGGACGCTTCAAACAAACAATCAAAAGATTCACGAAATCTGGGCGTTGCAATGAGTCATCGTGGGCGTCTTATCAGATATTAGGACACGCATAATTTAATAAGTCTTCTAGACGGTCGCTTTGATCTAAGAGTTAAGTGGTTAAGTATAATCACTAGAATATGATCCTCTGTCAAAACAACTGCATTAATGTAATGGATCATAGATTATAACGCATGCCTTAAGATTTGAGATCGATGTCAGCATGTAAGCCTAGTGAAAGCTAGGTAGTGCTTCATTGTGAAGTTGTTTCATGTGAAAATCATCTCTGTTAATACGTGTATGTGCTTGTTGTAGGCTATATATGTACGTACGTATGTAAGTATGTACGTATATTATGCATACATACATACATACATACATACATACATACATACATACATACATACATACATACATACATACATACATACATACATACATACATACATACATACATACATACATACATACATACATAGATACATACATACATACATACATACATACATACATACATACATACATACATACATACATACATACATACATACATACATACATACATACATACATACATACATACATACATACATACATACATACATACATACATACATACATACATACATACATACATACATACATACATACATACATACATACATACATACATACATACATACATACATACACACACACACACACACACACACACACACACACACACATACATACATACATACATACATACATACATACATACATGCGTACATGCGTACATGCGTACATAGACCTAATCATGCTCATGCACGATTAAATTGTTAATCGATTAGACTTAGAATTAGCAAAATCTTGAAGCTAATCCACTAGAATTAGGATTAGCTGTTTGTCTAATCGATTAGCTAATTGATTAAAATCTAATCGATTAGATCACTGGTATTATTATGTCAATGTATATCTTGTACGGTTGAAGCACAAATTGATTGTGGAAGCATCATACAAAGATCTTCTTGTTGTGCTGTTCAGAGTCTTAGCCTACAGGGACACAAACTATTTTAGACTTACATGTACACGTACGCAGGCCTATCTCTGTGTACACAGATGTGCACCCAGAGTCGAGGAAGATTAAATGACGACATGCGTTGATAACATGTTGCATTACAACTTATAGCCTATAATATAAAAGACTAGGTCCAATGTGCATTGAACGTATACGGTCTTCTCTACCTCAATGCTGTTTGTAGGGTGAGTTTGCACAGGTTTAGCAATAGATAGCCTACAGAAGAAGAGGAGGAATGGCTGCAGCTAACGAAAAGAAGTTGCGAGAATCCTTCTGTGCGTTTGATACAGACAACAGTGGATCAATCGACCTCAAAGAACTGAAGTCTGTCATCAAACGATACTTTAAGCTGGCGAAGAAGAAGGCAAACGACAAACAAATCACAGCAGTAGCAACGGTCAGTATTCACAGGCATATCGATCAATCAGTTAATCAGTCAACCACTCAATCAATCAATCAATCAATCAATCAATATAGACTTGATATAGCGCCCCTTCCAGATACCTACTCAGACGCGCTCCCGGCCCAGTTGCGGTTGAAAGAGCTGTTTTTAGAGAAGAGAGACCGAGGAATTGCTACCAGCCATCGATTCATGAAAGGAGTACAATGATACAATACAATACGATACAACGCATCTATAGACCTAGGTAACACAACACAGCATGATGCAATTCTTATAAATGGTCCAACAGACTTGTCGCTTGTGTTTCTTGCAGCCTACTTGATACTATTCGAAACCAACTTCTCTTAATTTCCTTTGAAAGCTATATATAGTATACGGTACAGTGGCTTGGATGAGTTAGTGTTCCTATTGCTGCAGTTTTTCTGTCTTGCTTGTCTTAAACGTTGGCGCTTGTGTAACCAAAGAGCTTTTATTTCTAATTTATTTTCAATATCTCATCTCTTGTTTAGTATAAGAACTTTTTCCCGTAAGTATCTCACGCAGCCTATATTAGAAGGATCTGCGACCAATTCCATATTTGCCTTTTTCTCTTACTATATCTTCTGTCTGACAATCGTGGCAAGCAAACTGCTGATTCTAGCTAATCTTGTAGGCCTATATGCCTGCTAATTCCGCTGGCTTGTAGCAACCTTGCCAACCTTAGAAAAGGTTCTTCTTACTGTTTGGGAAAGTCTAGGTACACTGCTTCGAAAGAAATATCAACTTCCCTGTCCTTTTTTTAGATACTTCATCTAAGTATATAGGTCCTACAGTATCACACATCTCTTACAATTAGAGTCGCAAGAAGGGGCCGTTTACTCTGTCTGCTATTGGGACAGTAGGGCCTATACGTGGTAGGCTTCCCACTGGAATTTGGCAAAGAAACTCAAGATTGCATGCTAACAATATCCAAATACAATAGATAGACACGAACGATAAACTTTCCCCATTTAATCGGGCAGCAAAAAATGGCATATAAATATTGGCCTACGAAAGAAAAATAAACAATTTAACTGAAAACAAGGAGCTTTCACATGAATATTTGCATGAAAGCTAATAATAATAATCTGTAAAATTATCTGTAGTAGGCCAATATCAGTTTATAAATGAATATGGTTCTTATAATTGCAAAATTAGTGCGTGCATATAAATGAGCAAACGCTTTAATTGACATAGGGGCCTATCATTATCTCGTGCGAATACACCCCTCTTAACAGCTCTCTCAACCTTCGGTCTATTTGGCGTAAGAAGAGGTTACACCCTTCCGTTTCCTCTTCAGCAGTGTTCCTATTCATACTTCTGTATTACGTCTGCGTGTATTTTAGCATTGCTGTTGCACATCCTTGCTATGCGTAACCTCCCATAACCGTACGCTCCCCAGGTTTGACAACCTCATTCAGAAATGCTTCCTTGCCAAGATGCCATAGATAAGCAAATAAGCAAGGTTTCTTTAGATCTGGCTATTTAAGCTCTTCATTTCCCCTACGACTAACCCTATATCTCTTCCCCCTCCCCTATGTTCTCCTTGATATACAATAACTTCTCTCATTCAATTCTTGGTTTGTACATCGTATCGTATCGTATCGTATCGTATCTGAGAATTTGTAAAGCACCTCTTACAGTACTAGCTATTCAGAGGCGCTCTCAGCGTGACAGCCCGGGGAAATAAGAAAGTTTTCAAGCAACGAAGGGATGAAGGTGGGACCCCGACTAAAATCTTACTACGGATTGAGGGTAGGCCTATATAAATTTTTGTTTGTTTGAACGTATTAAACTTGCCGTGTACATTTGCTAGTGCTCTTCAATATAGAATATACTAACTAACTAACTAACTTACTTACTGCCTAAGAAAGTGGTTTTATTCTGTCTACCAGAATTATGGACAACGTTTAATGTCGTGGTTCATTGCATCCTTTGATCGTTCAGCGTATATATAGCTTGCCTCATATTTTACGCATATTTAATTTTTATTTATGAACCGCCCAGATAATTATATTACGATGGCTGCGTAACACGTTTAGATTGCATACAATAGGTAGGCCTAGTCGAAGTTCTTTGTTTTTAAAATTATTACTGACGACTTATGATGTCTCTGACGGTTGCAGAAATTTATGGAATCCTATGACAAAGATGGAGATGGAAAGATCAGTCTGGACGAATTTATTAATGCATTTCAAAATCAATATCCTGCAGAGGGATTCTGACGTCCTTAACCTCAACCATGGAATGCAGTGAATATATACTTGGTAACGCTATTGCTTATTGCTTCAGTAATCTCTTGTTGGCTTTATATGTGTGTACTTCGCAAACGATCGCATCACGATATATCTAGTTCAATGTCAGTGTTTAATACGCTGTCTTCTGCAGTTTGTCAAAAGCTTACAATCTGCATATCCTAATATTGAGGTTTTCTTGAGTTACTTATTTATCGTAGGCCTACCTAACGTCTCCAGCAACTTTCTTCTTCTTCTCCTGCTTCTTCAGATCCATACAGCGTTACACTTAATGTGAGATTTTTCACCATTATTTTAGTAAAGTTTATATTTAGCTTTTCACTTAAGGCCTATCCTCTCATTTGAAAATGGTTCTTTGCATATAATTGTTATTCATTATTCACAATTCATTCATTTATTCATTGTCGCTATTCTTCTTTCGATCTCAGTATAGTATTTACAGTCGTCTGATAGCAGACAACTTCTAGATTAAGTGGGGTCCGAGAGCTGCCAATATAGCCAAAACATTTCACATCTGGTAACCAACGCGACCCTTTGGTTCCAGATAGTACATGGGTAGGCGAGTCCAAAAAGCCCGGGACACAAATTTTCACGGCCCTCTAGCGGATATGGCAGCCATTTTACAAAATGGCCGACCAAAATACATATTGTTCAATATCTCAGCTTCTAGTTAAAATAGAATCGTGATCTTGGTATCTAAACATACATATTTAGGGGCAAGGATTCCAATAAAACGAATTGCAAACACTTATCTAGACGAAATTGGCAGCCATTTTCCAAAATGGCTGACCAAAATAAAACTTTTTCAATATCTCAGCTTCTAGTTAACTTAGAATCGTGATCTCGGTGTCTAAACATACATATTTGGGGTGAGGATTCAAATAGAACTAATTGCAAACACTTATCGACAGGAAATTGGCAGCCATTTTCCAAGATGGCCGACCCAAATCAAACTTTGTCAATATATAAGCTTCTAGTTCACTTAGAATCGTGATCTTGGTGTCTAAACATACACATTTGTGGCGAGGATTCCAATAGAACTAATTGCAGATATCTATAGGAAATTGGCAGCCATTTTCCAAGATGGCCGACCAAAATAATACTAAAGTTAATATCTCAGCTTCTAGTTAACTTAGAATCGTGATCTCGGTGTCTAAACATACATATTTTGGGGCAAGGATAACAATAGAACTAATTGCAAACAGTTATCCTGCTGTGTACAAGGAATTTCTGTGTGGCAACTTCACAGTAAAGAAGACGGGGCATGCATTCTCCAATATTGCCCTAGACCAAGCCCATGAGCAGAACAACGTCTGCGTGAAGGATGACGGAGGTGTGTAGGCATCACACAAAGCCCACAGGCCCTACGAAGATGGATGGTGTTTGGACCAGAGTTCGAAGAGTTCCAGGCATCGATAAAGAAACCAGAAACGGAATCTGACTTTCGACATCATGAGCAGACAAAAATCGCGCAGGTAACATTTTTCGACCAGGTTGATCGAGAAGATGGAAAACCCATTCATCGACGACAGCAATTACCTACTTGTCGTGGATACGAGAGATATGGCTGATACAGTAGTGATCAACTCAATGCGGAACCTCGAGCAAACTGGACAAAAGAAGTATGAAACATTTGTCAACGAACGTCTTGTTACCCAATCGCGATCTGTCAATGACAAAATCAAACAAAACAATTTCCTCTCTCTCAAGGCTTCCACATGTAAGAGGCAAGTCACGAGCAAAGCAACAGTTGTCATCTGTAAAGAATGACTGTTCACTATTCTTCAGGTTGTACATCTCCTGTCAGTCACATGAAGGAGACCTGGACAAATTCTTTGCACGTGAGAATCAAGCACGCCCATCATCACCCTCGAATATAGGCAAATTGCGGCTAAGAACCAAGTCAGACATTGTCAGCTGCAGCCTAGAAGAGTTTGTTCGTACTTCAAAAGATGATGCCTTCGCAGATATCCACCAAGGCCCTTAACTGTTGATGCTGCTACATTGGATGGAGCAGTCATAGCCAACATGTTCAAGCCTGTCGCTGTATGCACCTTCTCAGATTATGCCTCCCATATTTTCAGAAGACAGATAGAGGATGTGCATAGAGTAGATGTGGTATGGATTAATATGTGCATGGCAGATTGAAGACATTCACAGGCAGTGTGAGGGGTAAGGGAAGCTGCCGGCGCGTTGAATCTTCTAATGCTCTACCTAGATACTGGCAGGAATTTCTGAGGAACGACAAAAATAAGTCAGAGTTGTTTCTATTATTGAGTCTGCACATAGGAAAAGTTGAAATAGAAACAGAAAGACTGATCATAATCACACACCACAGGGACGTGCACTCAGCCAAAGGACACAACTGGACTTGCTCGTTGTACTCACGAAGAAGCTGATACAAGGATTTTCCTGCATGTTTCGATGCTGCCAAACATGACTATCATAAAGTGAGGAAATGCTCAGTTGTCTCTGAAGCTTTGGAGTTGGCCATAGCAGCAGTTCAGCAGCTCAGCATTGACGAATTGTTGGTTGGTTTTGACTTGGACTAAAGCTTTAGATACCCATGGCATGACACGTGCTTTCAGCCCAAACAGGTGCGTGGTCTTCCCTTCCTACACGCATTTAGCGGATGTGACACATCCATCATCTCCAATCACCCACAATCATCCGCATCAGGCTCCTCTATCCAACACCGCCAAGGCTTTCCACTCGAAACTAAAGTCTCTCCTCTTCAAGAACTCGTACCCCGACTCAACTGATCATCTGCCATCAAACTCTCGACCTAAACGACACCCACCTTATAGCAGCTACTCTGACCCCTCTGATCCTCTGGAAACCGGACTCGGACCTCCTCGGACTACTCTCTCGGATAACCCTTTTGACTAGACGCAGCGCTCGTGAATAAGCTGGTGCCCTGCGCTTGGCTTTCGAGTGGCGCTTTAGAAGTTTGGAGATTACGATTACGATTATACAGTATAATCCTTTGCTGGCCGCAGAAAAGGACGGCGTGGGACATTTTGAAGACAGTCGATGACGTCTTCACAGCCTTCTGCACCTAAACATCAATTACTAGCTCTGTTGATGAATTTCAGCTCGGTGTACTGGAGTGCTTTCTAGTTCTTCTATACGACCGTGCAAGCAGTGAGGAGAAGGTGCATGAGGCACGGAGGCAGCTGTTCTCACAGAAAGGTAGACCAATGGATGGCCTTCCACCGACCCAAGCTGCACTTTGGAACATGCAAAGGGAGCTGCCCACAAGGCAGGTCATGTTTTGGGCACAGATGTTCGTAGCTGTTCTCAAACTAGCATGTCCGGTTGATTGAGGTAGCTGCAAAGGAGGCTGGGAAGCGAAGTGGAACACACTTCCCGAAGCATCTCATACCTCTCGTGAACTGCTCAGATGCGGCGGCGAGAATACCCGTAGGGGACAGTGCAAATGAGTGAAAGCTGCTCTGCACTATACTGGTCTCTGTCTGTGTAAAGGCCTGTGTGACCGTGAATGACGTGGACGATGTATGACAGTTGATTTTCAAACCAGGAAAAATCCCAACCTTTCTCAAATGACGTCATTGGCTGCAAATCCCTTGTAGATAAATGTTTGCAATTAGTTCTATTGGAATCCTTGCCCCTAAATATGTATGTTTAGACACCGAGATCACGATTCTATTCTAAGTGAACTAGAAGCTGAGATATTAACTTTAGTTTTATTTTGGTCGGCCATCTTGGAAAATGGCTGCCAATTTCCTATAGATGTCTGCACTTAGTTCTATTGGAATCCTCACCCCAAATGTGTATGTTTAGACACCAAGATCACGATTCTAAGTGAACTAGAAGCTGAGATATTGACAAAGTTTTATATTGGTCGGCCATCTTGGAAAATGGCTGCCAATTTCCTGTCGATAAGTGTTTGCAATTAGTTCTATTTGAATCCTCACCCCAAATATGTATGTTTGGACACCGAGATCACGATTCTAAGTTAACTAGAAGCTGAGATATTGAAAAAGTTTTATTTTGGTCGGCCATTTTGGAAAATGGCTGCCAATTTCGTCTAGATAAGTGTTTGCAATTGATTTTATTGGAATCCTTGCCCCTAAATATGTATGTTTAGATACCAAGATCACGATTCTATGTTAACTAGAAGCTGAGATATTGAACAATATGTATTTTGGTCGGCCATTTTGTAAAATGGCTGCCATATCCGCTAGAGGGCCGTGAAAATTTGTGTCCCGGGCTTTTTGGACTCGCCTACCCATGTACTATCTGGAACCAAAGGGGTGCGTTGGTTACCAGATGTGAAACTTTTTTCAGCTCCCGTACCCCAAAGATATCCTAACAGAGGTGATGAACTTATTCCATTTTTGTACCATTGATGACAATAGTTAACCTTTTCTTTCTAGGTATTTAAGTAAAATCAATCTGTTAATCTTTCTGTTTTAGAATTGTTGGAAGCAGCCGAGACCAACACTCAATTTCTATGGTCGCATTTTCTTGATTTGTGTTTGTTTTAAAGACGCCTTTTTGCCATTAAAGTTGCAGTGAGATGTTGCTTTGGTTATTTTTATAGACAATTGTGCATGAAAACTATCGCAAAATTAGTTACACCCAATCTTAGAGAACATATTTTATGTTGCTTATATCATCACTGTTTCCAGTAAGATACCGGTACTGTCTTGTCGTCATTCGATGTACAAGTCTCATGAAAAATCACTTACCGGTATTGAGCTAGATAGCCAAGATTCCATAAAAACCGGTAGCAGTTTGAACTGTTGTAATAGAAAACACTGATAGAATGTGTTGTAAACTTGTAAACTTTAGATTTGCCTGTATTAGTATTTATGGAAATACTGTAAGATCAATACAGCATTAACTCATAATTCCTAAGCCCGCTTTTGGTGTACATTTGATTATTCTCATAAGTAGAGTATTCTAGACTTCATACTTCATCAGTACTTTCATCGGCATTCTCTTTGATGCCTAAACAATTTTATATAGGAGCCCTCTATGCTTGTCTATATAAATGAATTTTGGGACTATTGGCCAAGTGATTTTAGCTGGAGGAGTTATTTTCACGAAGATATATTTATTGTTCATGAGATTATTTGCTTGATATTACCCGTGAAAGCGATTCTTTTAAAATAGATGTGAACAAATTTTAAGCCTTGTTAAACTTTTCTGTGAATGGGATAATAAAGAGTTCTAACTTCTACGCGAAGAAGGAAGAAACATATGCATTCGTGATATAAAGTCTAAACGGACTGAAGACAGACTGAAGACGTCTCAACTCGGAAGATATAGAGCTGAACAGAAGCAGCCGGAATCCCAGGCCATCTTTCCATGCAAAGACAAAAATTAACCACTATTTTAAATTACTGTTTTATTATCATGCAGTGGCGACGGCTGCTATCAGTAGGCCTTCTGTTTGCTGACGCGTCTCCAGACAAAAACTACCGGGACTCTAAATACTTGAAAGAAATTACACGCATTTTGGAGATCAATAAGGTCCTATGAATTTATTGGCCTCCAAATTAGGCTAATAACGTTGTCAAACAATGAACAACCAAGACCAAAGTCATTATTAAAATTTTTGCGGGTTCTAAACTATTTGCCACAATAGCATTTAACCTACTCCATTATGTTCATTATTTTAATGTTTTTTTGAATGTAATGTCTCTTCAAAAGGTTTTCTAGTATGCTATAGATGATTCTGTAGGTCCTTTGTATTTCGTAATCTATGCATCTTGTTTCATTACAAAAGGTTCATTCTTTAGCATTCGCTATAGTGGAGAGTGGCCTGGTTTCTGCAATCCGTAGTCGTGTAAACATGAACTCATTAAAACTGTGATGTATGCCGATTGATATTTATGCTAGCGTTATCGGTAAACATATCAATAATAGTGTAAAGTCTCTACCCAGGTTACTATAATAGGCTAAGTCTTGGTTATCATTTCCCGTTTGGAAAAAGACAGTAATTGCGGGGAGACAGCATTATGTAGCCTACACATAAGCTGCCTTTGGTGTTACGATGAACCATTTACATAGTCATTTACACATTACTTCGAGTGTAAAATTACTTGCGTAGGCTATACCAGCTCGGGATTCTAAAAGTTGGACATATCAAACAACTGCAGATTAATGAATTCATGCATCGATACATATAGCCTACTTACAACACATTGCCTAGCTCTCATGCCAACTTCTATAGCCTGCAAGCCTGGCCTCGGATATTCACTCACATAGCACAAGAATCTTAGCTTCAAACAGAAGTGAGTTCACGTACAACACTCGGAAATTCTCGATCAGATGTGTTGGACTGTTGGCCCAGAGGAATGGAACAGAATACCCCAAGACCTTCGCAGTATCTCAAATTTAAAGCTATTTAAACATCAGTTATGCCTATGGATAATTCATCAGAACGATTAGTTGGGTTCTAACTCCCCCTCATTCTCTTTGGGTTTTTTAGTTAAGGTTTAACGCTTTGTACTTGTATGTCAATAATTGTACCTGTACTAAGATGCTTAATATATGAATGCACTGCACTAGATAACCCCTGTTAACCATCTATCAACAGACTATGTATAGGCCTATAGGTGACCCTAACCAGGGGGACTCTGGCCCCTTCTGGGTTCCCTTTTGTGACCAACAGTTCTTTGTTCCAGCGAGATGTTACTTTGTCAATGTTTGGAGCAATAAATTGATGGTTATGGTTATGCCTAATTATCTTTAACCAGTAATCCTATTTATAACACTTTCTTTTTCTTCCATCTACTCGTCTGATAACTCTTGTCTTCTATATTATCTTCTTCTATAGCGCAGCTATGATAATGCAAAGGCGTCAAACCACGGAACTCTAACTCCAATACCTATTCACATTCCTGTCGATTTCAGGAGGACAAACTAGTTAAATAGCTAATAGGCCTACTCTGTGGCGCCGATGTCATGTTTGGCAATTTTGTTCGTTTGTTCGTTATTTCAAATTTTTTTATCGAATGTTTTTGATTTTGGGTTTCATGCTGCACTATACGGCTTGGTCTTCGGATACGGTTAGAATTTTGGAAATATGCATGGGCTTATGCTTCATGATGTGGTCAGGGCCACCACTGTTCACCGCATGCTATAGGCCTACTGTTACCAAGTATGGCGGGACTTAGTCAGCAAGCAGGAACGTGACTCTCTAAGTGCTCTGGTCCGTAAGCTGATACGCTTAGGCTTCCTACCCAAATCTTTCTCTACTCTTGAGGAACCAAGACCTTAAAGAAACATCTTAAATACTCCTGTACACGTCCTCCATTACCTACTACCATCTGTCGTATACACTGGTCACGATCTGCGCCCACGCTCACATAACCTTGTTCTTTCTAGATTTTATTTCCTCACCAGGCACGGTATCTTGACTAGGGTGCTGTTTAGCTATAGGCTACTGTGTGTTTAGTCAACTTTTTATCTAACTTTTCTGGTACTATTTGATTACTTTGTATGTAAAGCGCCGTGCATTTGCCAGCGTTTAATAAAGAATACAATTACTTACTTACTTAAATAGAAATCAAGCCTAAGGACTCACACGTGTGTGTGGGTGTGTGGGTGTTTGTGTATGTGTGGTATGTGTGGGTTAAGAAACAGAATGTTGTGCGGATCCCAACCATAATTTGCTCAGTAATTACTACCCGCCAGCATTTTAATGGGCATTAGATGGGACCCACGTGGGTTATGTACAGGACCCATAATATGGGTCCTGTACTATATTATGGTTATATTGGTTCTATACGAGCTGAACGAAGGTGAGCACGCTGTCAGGGCAACAATGGAGTCAACTTAGCAGATTTATCCTTCGTTTCTGTTGCGGATTTTGTATGGTTTACGCTATTTCGTTCGTATGTCATCTTGGTCAATGTGACTGCATTGGAAAGGTCAAGACTATCGAGGTGAGGTAGTCTCCAGCAGTGGCGTAACGAAGGGGGGGCAGAGGGGGCAGCCGCCCCCGGGCGCAGCACCAGAGGGGCGCAAATTAGCTTTCATTGGTACACATTACTATGAGAAAAACGAATAAAAGTCAACAAGAAAACTAAAACGGGGCGCAGTCATCAACTCTTGCCCCCGAGCGCTGCAACCCTTCGTTACGCCACTGGTCTCCAGTATCGTATTATTCTTATTATCTGTCTTATCACTTGATTCGTGTTGTTATCGGTGGCCAGCGAGATGAGTCCTGTGTGACTTCAACCGGACGTGCGTCATCTCCTACGAATGAGGAACTTCCGGTCGGTAGCGTAATCGTGTGCTGGAAACGCTATCAATTGTCGGCACTCTATACACTAGGCCTATTCACTCCAAGCTTTATTTAGTGACTCTGAACATGATGCTGTCTATCAACCGTGGATGGGCTTCACGTGCGGGCGTGGGCACACCATTAATATATCTTAACATCATACATTTAACATCATGCAGTCTATTGATTATAATTATTTGCTGTTAAAGTGATTCGATAATAAATTACAATTACAATCAGATCGTCGTGGCATCGATATTATAATCGATATGATTCTTTTCAGTGCAAGTACAATCACAACATAAAATGATTGGGAATTTGTCTTCGTCTTCTATCAGTAAATCCACTTAGTAATCGCGTTGACTATAGCTGTTTAAACTCGCACTATATATAACGCCACAGAATCCTCGCAGCTTCAAACAAATATGCGAAAGATCAAGAACCTGGTTCACTATGGAACAGGTGCGTCCAATTTAAGTGTTGGGTGTCAGAAAATGTACAAGGATATCAACTAGCTTTGAGGAACAAAATTGTGTACATCTCGTAAGCGGTCAACGCTCAAAAGAACACGATAGGGTTTACGGAAAAAGGAATGAATGCAGAACAGAACCTCCGCTATAGCACACTGTCTGGACAGTCATTCTAACCATGTAAGTCAAGACTCACAGGGTTAAATTGACCCAACATATACTTCATTCTTCTGTTATTATGCGACTTCCTAAAAGTTGCCATAACCTAATGCATTTATACAAAATGTTGTTTAGTGCGCAAGAAAATTTTGAGCAAATGGTTCTTAAAATGGCTTTGCTATATATCATGCATTTTCAAGGTATTCTATAAAACAGTTAACAAAATCCAAGTTGACGCTCTCTAGTTGCAGACTATAAAAGACTAATTAAACAGGTTTGCATTAGCTATAGGCACAATGTCATATAGGTGTGTATTTATACGTAAGCATATATTTATCATATAGCCTAGGTCTGTATTTAGTTATATAGGCCTGTATTCAGTTAAATATCTATAAGTCTTTATTAGCCATATAGGTCTGCAGTCTTGTATTTAGTAATTTAGCAACAACATATCAATCCTATTCTTAAATCCATATGCTAGCTGAAAATCCTAAAAACATTCATTTTGAGATTCTTTAATTCCATGCAACTCTCCCGATCTAACTACATGACATTGTATCTTCGTGAACTTTTCACCGTCAGAAAATCCTGCTGCTCTCGGTTATCCTCCTATCCCAGTTTCACTCGTCCCTAGTTGCTATGCACAATTTCCTCCGTCCATCTGTCCTGTCGCTCACCTCCCATCTATCGCAATCCCGTCTATCCATCATTCTCCCGGTTTTCCATTGAAAACTGAAGTCCTACCTCATCAAATCATATTTAGCCTAACTCAGATTTATTCAATCTACCGCCTCCCCTTGCTCTCAGTAGGCCTACGGTACCTGAATACGCTGCAACAACTGCTCTGCCTCTCTGCTTCGCTCTCTCTCTCTTTCTGTCCCTCTCTCGCTGTCTCTGTCTGTCGGTCTGTCGGTCTGTCTGTCTGTCTGTCTGTCTCTGGTCTCTCGACAGCCAATTTATGAGCCTCATGCCTATCGATGGAAATCCCTCTGACTGGAGGCAGTGAATAAGTTGGTGCCCTGTCAAGGCACGGTAACGCTTTAAAAATGTTACATTCACTGCAAAGATTTCGGTTATTAGACATAATAGTAATGGACTCCGTTTAATTAATTGCAGACACCCTTTAGTAAACTAGGCCTATGCCAAGCAGCTTCCCACATATAGCAGTGATGCTATGCAATTATTAGTCACCCATCCATGTAATCATTTCAGGTAATTAGATGAAGCAAAGGTTTGCACATAGGCCTATGCAATCATATCAGTAGGCCTACAACCGCGTCAACTCTAGGAACTGTAAACAGTTCTGTACAGAACTGTTTAAAACGGATTATATGCAGAAAAGAGATGACCGTGAATCTTCGGCCTACAAACAGCTTCAAAGTCATGGAAGTTCTTATCGAAGAACAAACGAACTCAACTCATATATCATCATTGAACGATTCGCAGAGTCACGTAATCTGTGATAGAAGATGTACCTTGCACCAGCTTCTCGAGCGCACCTTAGACGCACGAAATGATTAGATCTCATTGGAGGCTGTTGTTATCTGGGTCAAGTTGATTACAATCGGTAGTCAAAAGGAGTTCGGAAGGATACTGGATCACAGATTTAATTGAGGATTCTAGATTTTGATGTACGTTGTAAAATATAAAGCATTATCTGCATTCATAGGCAATGTATATAAGTGTGTATGTATGTATGTATGTATGTATGTATGTATTTATGTATGTGTGTATGTGTGTATGTATGTATGTATGTATGTATGTATGTATGTATGTTATGTGTTTTTATTTGGCTTCAATAAAAGAGTTTTGATTGATTGATTTGATTGATTGATTGATGTATGTATGTATGTATGTATGTATGTATGTATGTATGTATGTATGTATGTATGTATGTATTTTTATATATTATATATGTACGTATATAGTACTGTATGTTTGTATGTATATATGTAATTATGTATGTATGTATGACATTGTATGTATGTACGTATGTAAGTATTTATATGGATACAACACAATATAATATGTATGTCATCACACAGCCTTCTATAGAAGGCCGTGGTCAACATCGTATACACACGTAATCAGTCGTGCAGGCTAGCCATGCGCAGGCTAGATCACCTGTCGTCAGGTGAGGATCAGCATCATAAGAGGCGACGTGCAAGCAAGTCTATACATGCAAGATTAGATCTAATACAGTGTACAGACTTCAATGCATACATACATGTATACTCTAGTTTTAATGCGTATTCTTCAATCATAGACAGGCTGAAGGTTTATACCTGTTTCAATAGAACTTCACGCCGCCTAATCCTAAACGGCCTCTTCTTTCAAGATACCGACAGAATGCAATAAATAGGCCTATATTGTCCTTAAGTGGGTCAGGCATAGGCCCAATATTAATTTTATTAAATACCGCGCACGAGGAAGTGGTGAGCATAAGGTATAATTACTACTTAATTTTAGACTATTGCTATCTTTGTTTCATAATTTGACAAAAGTAAAGTCAACAGAATGATGTCGTTAAGCACCAGTAACAAGCCCAGCTGCATTCCAACCAACCAATTCTTCTGCTGTTTCTTCTTCCGTCTCTGTAGCTGTACAAAATCTGTGTACGGGGAAATCTTACTTATTGCCTACTGTACTGCATTTTCTCGAACATTAAAGACAAACCTTTTCCATCTGACTGATAGCTACGTAGGCCTACACAGCGCCTCGGAGAGGCTCTTAAGGCTCGATATACAAGTATTCTGTTACACAGTGTAACATACACTACATTATATTACTAGACTTGTTATTTTCTGGTTCCTTTCACTAAAAGTGTTAATTCTACTTCTCATGAAAAAATGACAACGTTGCTATATATATATGTATCCATCATGGGCGCCCGCACATAAGGGCAAGGGGGCACTTGCCACTCCCCGGAAAATTGACAAGTAGTTTTTTAAACTACTCCTTTTTGGTGTTTATCAAATTTCTTCGCACTAAAGCACTAATGATACTAATAATCGATACACAAAGTGAAATTGAGAAATTTAACTTTAAGTGTAAATAACTGTTTTTGTGTGGATATTGTTTAAAATTTTAAAATTTTACATTTAAAAAACCTCAATCCTCAATTAAATCTGTGATCCAGTATCCTTCCGAAAAGAAAAATACCCATGTTCTTAATTTCCAGTTTTGCATTTTTCAAGCTCTTGCTAAAATTGTAACAGTGACCATGGTGTTCTACCCCCTCCTTCAAAACTATCTGTTTTTATTATTATTATTAAGGAGAATTTATATAGCGCCCCTTCAAGGTAATCTACTCAGAAGCGCTCCCAGTCCAACCACGGCTAAACAATACAGTCTTGAGGTTTACAAAGAAGGTAGTGGTGTGACCCCTAGGCACTAGGCGGAGTGCAACAGGGAGCCCATTCCAGGTCGTAGGGCCAGCGACAGAAAAAGAGCGCCGCTGCTTTATGGTAGTCCGCGAGCGAGGGACTAAGAGTTCGGCTTGATTAGCTGATCGGAGAGCAGATCGCCGCTGGACACCAGAGGTGGAGCAGCAGAGTTCCCGCAGGTATAGGGGAGCGATACCCTCCATGCAGCGCCAGACCAGCGCAGAAACTCTATAGGCGATCCGCTGCGGAAATGGAAGCCAGTGTAGTACATTCCGCATATACTCTGAGATGTGGCCAAATTTTGGGATTCGCCCAATAAGACGTGCCGCCGCGCGCAAAACCCGCTCTATGCACCCAATCCGGACTGCTGGGAGCCCATCATAGAGGGCACTACAATAATGGTCGAGGCGAGAGACCACAAAGGCGTGGACAAGGGTGGAAGCAGCAGTAGGAGTAAGAGAGCGAGATATTACCCTCAGCTGACGCAGTTGGTAATAGCAATCGCGACAGAGTAGATTGATGTGTCGCGTGAACGTGAGCTCCTGGTCAATCTGTGGTCGCCCATGCTATCCATAATTTATCTATCCATATCAACATCCATATAATTTCTGCAGTCGTGCAGGTTAACTGTGTGCAAGGCCATATTATCACCTGTCGTGATGAGAGGATAAGCGCTGACCTGCACGCAAGTCTATGCATGCACGAACGAATCTAATCCAGTGCTCAGTCTTCAATGCACATGCTCCCCTTTTAGTGTGCATACTCTAATAAGTGTAGGCTATGTATTGATTATAGCATGGCTGTGTTTACGGCGCCACATAAATTGTCATTATTATTGTATCTAATTATCTATCCCCATATATAATCCATATAATTATATATAATGTATATAATTTTATATATATATAGGCTACTGATTTCTATGCCGTTAGAGCAGAGGTGGGCAAACTTTTGGCACATTGGGCCACATTAAACGCCCAAAAAATTCGGGGGGCCAGATACAAAATTTAAAATTTTTAATAACAACTAAAATTAAAAAGTTTAAAAATTAATTGTACTTTCCCTGTAACTTGTGAGATGTATGCAACTGTGAACATGCATAACAATTTTCCCTTAATTCAGAGTGATTGCACTGGTTGCATTCATTAATTCTGGCCACTTATATAGCTCACCTTCAACAAACCCACTGAGGGTGTTCCTAGCCCAACCACGGCTAATGAAAAAAAGACAAGTGATTTATAAAACCCAGTTAGATTGGTCAGAGGTAGCAAACGCAGCTCCGATGGTAGGTCATTCCAGATGGAAGGCCTGCTACAACGTCGGACACTGGGCGGCAGAGATCACCCCTGGAGGTAAGATAGAGCACAGCCGAGGGTGCAGCGTGAAACAAAAGCAGGAATCCGGTATGAGATCCGTTGGGCCACAGGCAGCAAGTGCAACACATCACTCATGTAGTCAGAGACACGGGCGAATTTGGGGATTCGCACAATGAGCCAAGCACAGAACCCGATCTAGTCGCCCCAGAACTCCAAGATGAGGCTAAGGAGAGTCGATGAACAGTGGTCAATTCGACTAGTAACGAAAGCAAGAGCCACTATAGGGCATCATGAGAAAGAGCGAGAAACCACTCGGTGCTGGAGAAGCCGATAATAACGGCTTCGAGAGACTAAGTTCACATTCGTATTATGGAGTTGAAATTTAGATAGGCTAACTGAGATTTTTGTTTGGATTTGTTTATCTTCATAGTTGAAAATGTTTGTTCACAGATGTAAGTGGATGCGAATAATACAAACCGGAACAGCAAATAAGAAAGCAGCATGAGGAATTCTTCTTGCGGTCTGAATTTTATGACTTTTTACTTTTCTGAAGAATTGTTTGGACCAGAAAAAATGTGTTGGCGGGCCGGATAAAAATCGTTGGCGGGCCGGATCTGGCCCGCGGGCCGTAGTTTGCCCACCCCTGCGTTAGAGTCTACTAATTTTTTTTAATGAACCAGTACATAAGATGGCGAATTCAAATAGGTGCTAACAGCCTAACACCTCTGTAGCACTGGTCTGCTGACTTTCAAGCTAACATTGCCTTGGTGTTCACACTATAAAACAGTAAATCCAGTTGAATCTATAAGTCATTTTCTTGCCACTCATCCCCCTCCCCATTCTTATTTTTTAATTCCGAGTCATCACTCATTCACGTGACCGAGCAACGGAGTTAGGGAGGATGTCATATTGTAATAAAGGCAGACGTACTTTCACTTCTAAACCTGACGGATTGATTTGCAGGCGAAACTGTAATTTTGTCAACTTATTTCTGACAGGCCAACATTTTGCCAATTTTGTTTCGGTCCTGTTTCTTTTTCGTCAAAGCAGGTCGTACTAATTGCTAATTAGATCAATGTCGGATTTACAATTTTAGGATGATGATTTAGCGGGGCGTAAGCTAACTCCATTTCCTAAAATGGCTTTGCCAAATTTCGTTTTTGCTCTAATACTAAATTATCTTAAATCTGTAAACGATAATTTTATCCTAACTTGCATCTCTCTTCACAATCTGTTTTAGTCACGGCAATTATACACGTTTACTGTGAAGTGTTATATTGCGAGGGTCACGAGGGTGAGGCCATAATAGGCAATTAGTTTAATGCATGTAGGCTAGGTTGTGTATTTATGAAAACACTTAATTTAACGAGTTTTGAGTAACTCACAAAAGCGCTGTACCTATGACTATATATATATATATATATAATTATATATATATATATATATATATATATATATATATATATATATATATAAAGAGAGGGGAAACAGAGATAGAGACAAAGAGACAGAAGGGAGAGACAGAGACAGATAGACTTGCACCTACTCAGTCTTATCTGTTTGCTTAGGATTGAGGAAAGTTATATGACAAAATGCGCAGATCACAATGTCATGTCTAATTTTAGCCTTTAGCCTTTAGCCTTTGTATAGATTAGGTCTAGGGCGCCTGCAGTGAACGTATCGTCTGCGAAGTGGCATTGCTTAGCGACCACCTGTAGAGTGACACATCCATTCTTTGCTCTGCTGTAGCACTTAGGCTCCGTTTGTCCACATAGACGAAGATGGCCGATGACAAGATGCTAAGGGATGCCTTCGCGGCGTTCGATACGGACAAGAGTGGAACGATCGATCTCAATGAACTGAAATGCGTCGTCAAACGATACTACGAGATGTCGAAGGAAAAGGCAGACGACAAGAAAATCAGCGACATTTCTACGGTCAGTATATATAGGCCTATAGCCTACTATAAAGAAGACACAGCCGTGAATACATTTAGGCCTATACATTGTACAAACCCTATAATCAGAGGCGTAGCCGTGAAAAAATTTCGGAGAGGTTTTCAGTTTTCGAGGATTCAGTTGGAAATGGTCGTTTTTCTCTATTTTTAGTTTTTAATAACAGTAATGCATTCATTTGCCTAAATACTCCCATGCATATAATGTAGTTAGTATAATTATTTTGTTTGTATGATGTTGGCACACACACATAAATCATTAATGCGATAATGCGGTGATTGTTTTCTAGTGCTTTCCTTCCAAACTCAGTGAAAACAAGCACAGTTTATAGGAAATGCAATACAAACATCGTAAAATCTGGTGCAGTGGTTAGTGGTTACATTGCTTTCCCAGAGATGGCGGAGCTCAAAGTTAAAAAAATCTAAATCAAAGCCTGTCTTATGAATATAGCCAAAGCCATATTCGGATAAAACATAAAATGCGTTAGACTCGATGTAGCCTAGGTATGACATTTGTGTCGTTTCTTATTGTTGCCAAAACGCATTTGACGGACTGGTCTCCCCTTTTAAGTGACGGATCCCACGTCGTTCAGCTGGTGGATGTTCGTAGGTCGTAGGTTCCGGATCTCACATGTGACGGGATCAGGAAGAATTTAGCCACTGACCTACGAGGACGTGAATTCGAGAAGCGAAAGTCGTTTCACCAAAAACAAAATGGCGCCGACTCTCCTTGGTTCCAAATAATTAACAAAGGCGCCAACCCACAAAGGCCATTTTCCATCCGTTGTTTTATATTTCAGAATGCTTAGGCCTATAGGTGCAAAAGATAATACCTTGATCTGACTCTGATCCGTACCATTCCACGTTGATACTATGTTATGTTTAAGCTATAGGCTAAACATGTGCATTTAAAGACAGCAACTGTTAGCAAATGTATGCTGCCCAGTGTCAAAGGCACTTTTGATTATACAGACTTCTATAAGGACACATTGAACCGTAGGAGAAGTTGTAATGATTGTATTAAAGACTGAGGCATAAGCTTAGATAAACTGACTGCGTTTGCTTGTTGTATATGTAGATAATTATAGTCTATGCCTATGTCTTTTCGTGGTGCAGAAAATCATGAAGGCCTGTGACACGAGTGGAGATGGAAAGATCAGCATGGACGAATTCGTCAAGGCTTTCAAGTAAACTACAGACGACAACTGCATGATGTGGCCATTCACTGCCTCGTCGTATCTTCTCAGGTATTAAAATGTCAACCACTTGAGATTTAATGCTATACCAACAATATTTATTTAGCCATCTGAAGTGTTTTTTATTGTAATCGTACAACAGTATAATTAGCCTAAATAAATGTTATAGCTTCGTTTAATACATGCATAGGCCTGTCTTTGTATGCGGAATAATCCGCTGTCCTTCAAGATCATATAGAGCTTCTCTAAGCTAAGTTTACAGCTTACTCTGTCATATGAATATTCTGACCTATTTATGCAAAGACAGCCTCCTATAATATAAACTGTCAATATTCAAAGAAGGCCTAATGCCTAAGGCTGTTAGCAGTAGAGTTGATGTCGAACTGTAGACATCGAACAGTAGACACGAACGCAGATAATTATGCTATGGACTAAAAATGATTATAATTACAAAATAATGTCGTGATATTTGGCTGCCTCCCTGTCTGAGTAGATTGATAGTAACTTATGACTATTTTCCTGATTACGGCTTCTTTTGCTGGACCATCGATCGTTTGATGACATGTGCATTAAACATCGGCTCGATAGAAATTACTAATTAATTGACTAACCGAACTTCGATTTTGTCTTGTGCTAAAGAAGCACTGCTACAGTTACTGTATATGCTCCTGCTTTTTGATCCTCTGAATATTGACCTGAAATTTACGGCTTGATTTGTTTGGTGAACCATAGATTGATGCGTTTTGGATTAGACAGCAACGCAATTGAAGTCAATTGCAATCACACCTGCTGTAGATGGGTCTCTAGGTTTGACTGGAATGAAACGCTGATGCTGTTTTTGTTTCAGGCATTTATGGAAACAGCCGAGATCAAAGTTCAGTTATTCCGACGCAATCTTTTGATTATTATTACAAACTGATAGAAGAGACCTTCTCTCAAACGAAGCAACACATCGCACTGCCAGTTAAATCAAATAAACGATACGATTGAATTCAATCTCTTTCTGTCTAGAAGAGATTTAAAATGCTTGCTATTGTGTTGCAGAATTTAAAATAAAAGTAAATAAAAGGTTATTCACAGTTGCAATGATTAGCTATCTTCATGTCTTAGACTACCAGTCTGATTTCAATAACATTTCACTTCATTGCTCAGAATAGGCTAGATTTAACAATGTTTCAATTCAATTAACTGCTCTCATGGTATTGTAGCATGCACTAAATTCTTTGTTAATAGGCCTTGGCATATTATTATGATGCATTTGTCAACCGTTTGTGTTTTCTTACAATGAAATGAGATATTTGCTAATTGTTGTTTTACCTCAAGCAATTGCTAAAATGAGTCCAGCGTTCTATAAACGCTTACTCATGACATGAACATAAGGTGAATGTTGTTTACACTCTATCCAATTAAATATCTATTTATGATTATATTTTCCAGTGAACTATATACCGACTCATCAAGATCCAGTTAGAATCTGTGCTTAAACTGATCGATGCTAACGTTCCTCTGCCCTTCCGTCAACTCATCACTATAACTTGCAAATCGCTCCATAGCCATACTGCATAGCCATACTGCCATAGCTGTTCCGCCTCTCTGGAACAAACTCCCGCCAGTATTACGACAACTATCTGATCCATCCTACGAACTCACCGAAACCTCACCTCGTTCTATTTCTCCACAGGTCTTTCACTCAAACTGAGAACACTGCTGTGTTTCAAAAATAGTATCCCGATTCCTCCTCTTCCCCTCACCTCCCTCGCCGTTTCAACCCTAAACACTACCCACCACCTGACCCTTTGGATCGTGACCCTCTGCCTATCGAGTCTGTGTTGACTAAGCGCCTGTGAATAAGATGGTTCCCGCAACTCCCTCTTTGGCGCTGAATAAATTTAGAGATTACGATTACGATAAGCCGAAGGTCATGAATGGAGATAATAGGAAAATGTTTTAGCAATTGAAAGCTCAGTTAGCCATATCATCAGGTTCGCATTGCTGTACCGGGTAATGTAGACGATTCCGAGTTGGAAGAGGGGTGTAACTAATAATTTGTCTAATCCGCAGAGAAGTGAAGTCGCTTAAATTAAAATGAAATAAAGTTCCCAAGTCCCTTGTTAAAGGTAGGGGAGGTGCTTACTTTCTTATCTTTGACCTTGAAGCCGACAATGGATGAGTTCCAAAGTTCTGGGACACAGTACAAGCGCATCGCAGGACTTTGCGGTTACTTCTCAACGTATTCCGATACCAATTTTATACTGTTTGATGAATGAGACGAGTGTGCACTAACAACTTCTTGTCTAATTTCGTTACACGGAAGTCGTTCAGAATGCGCGCAACCACAGGATGCTGATTACTGACCCACCACCGTGTCGCACGTGAAAACATGCATACATACATACATACATATATACATACATACATACAGACATACATTCATACATGCATGCATACTTACATGCACGCATCATGCATACATGCATACATATAGAAACAACTCCAGCTATTAGCTGATTCGGGAGCTGATGAAGAGTCAGGCGAGACCTTGAGTAAAGTAGGCAAGTAAGCAATGGATTTCTAACACGTCACCTGTCCATCAGCTGCCATAGGAGTGGCATAGGCGACGTTAGGTTACATCGTCCAGTAAGTGAAAGCGAGTCGGTACACGCACGTCTTCAGCTGCTTGGCAAATATGTCTAGCAAGATATTGCCATGCGTAATTTAAACAGGTAGACTATTCCAGGTAGGCTAGGGGTGTCCAGAAAAATGACAAATCGCAGAAAACACCCATATTGAAGTTTTTCCCGTTACTCTATTCATCTATTGTCTATAAATATTTTTTTACAGAATTTTAAAAAGTTATCCTGAGGTCCCTCAAAGCCCCTGAACATACCCTACTTAAGTCCCCAGAACTGAAGACGCCCATGCTCGGATCTTGGAACTTGGGTCCATTGTCGATTTACTCTTTTTATCACAAAAATTAACGAAGAGTCTGATCTCGAAGAACTTTAAGTTGTTATCTTTATCTCAATGAGAGCTACATCCAGGTAAAATATACATACTAAATTCAAGGTCATTGAAGGTCATTTAAAGGTCAAAATAACCGAAATCTAGCAAAAATAAAATAAAAATGATCAGATCTCAGCCAATAATTGCTGAAATTGGTTAATTCTTTCTTGCATTTCTCGTCTTGAAAAGGGCTACCTGTGATAAGAAACAAGGATACCAAATGTAAGACGATCAAAAGTTATTTAAAGGACAAAAAGGTCAATTTCAGACAATGATTTTTACTCTAAAATTGACCTTTTTGTAATTAAAATAACTTTTGATCGTCTTGTATTTGGTACCCAAGTTTATTATCACAGATAGCCCTTATCCAGACGAGAAATACAAAAAAGAATTAACCAATTTTATCAATTATTGGCTGAGATCTGATTATTTTTCTTCAATTTTTGTTCGATTTCGTTTCTTATGACCTTGAAATGACCTTGAATGACCACGAATTTAGTATCTATATTTCATCTGAATGTAGCCCTCATCGAGACAAATAAACAGTAAAAGGTTCATCCAAATTGGACTCTTCGTTAATTTTTTGTGATAAAAAGAGTAAATCGACAATGGACCCAAGTTCCAAGATCCGAGCATGGGCGTCTTCAGTTCTGGGGACTTAAGTAGGGTATGTTCAGAGGCTTTGAGGGACCTCAGGATAACTTTTTAAAATTCTGTAAAAAATATTTATAGACAATAGATGAATAGAGTAACGGGAAAAACTTCAATATGGGTGTTTTCTGCGATTTGTCATTTTTCTAGACACCCCTACAGGTAGGCCCTAGCTAGTGCAGAATTGATGAATTCGTATCGGGAGAATTCAAACGATATAGTCTGTCGTGTCAGAGGGAAAACTGTTTAGTGTAGCAGATTGCAAAGAATTGGATGGCTGGTATAGTGCGGTGCAGAAGACGAAAGATGACCATAGGTTGATTAGCTGAGAGATTTTACATAACAACAAAACTATTTTGAAATTTTGGACCAACGACGTAACGTGATAAAACCTCTAAGTTCCTCTCATTAGTCTGGCAAAAGTAGAGATGGAACTTAATGGTAGAATTTCCGCTTCCAGGTCCTCAGACTTACAGACCTATCATTGTAAATTTTTGCAGTTTGATGCAGCAGCAACTCCTGTGGTGCTGCAATAATCAAGAAAGCTCATTTAGTTGACATGGAATCCAGAGGAATGGAAACACGCACGAGAGTCTGCGATTTCCGCTTTTTTATATTGTCGGTGGGAAGACACGGAGGAAGTCGCTGATCATTAACGTATAATATAGACCTATGTGCCTAACATTTATTTAGCGCCTTTCAGGAACCTCTTAAAGAAAGGTCGGGCTACGTGTTTCGATCAGTGAAAACACGCGTCGTTGACGAGGACAGATAAGGACGGCGAACCTAACGCAATGTAAATGTAAATCTTCGAAATTTTTCAACAAGCCGCGTATGGAAGACCATTCTATTAACAGGCTCTAGGGCCTATATCAAATCAAGTCCGCAATAACCAGTCTGTTCTGTCCGTTCCGGTGCCAGATCAGAATCCGGGGAGGTCAAGCCGAGGAGACAGCATAGAGCTACGGTGGCAATCGGGGGTGATGCAATGCAGTAGAATGCCTCCTTCAAGATATCTAATCGAAGAATATGTCACTTGATAGGATTTTCTCCTACTATCTTTATACTTGAAGACAATATTTCACCGAATATCAATCGTGCAGATCATCTTGAACTCTAAAACTCTTAAGCTAGAGAAGAGAGTCCTTACATAACGAAATCAAAAATACAACATAAATGACTGATATAAATGGAGGGCACTGGTTCGCTTCTGAATATTATGCGTCGGTATTTGAACTTATCTATAGTAGTTTATATAAATGTATATAGGTATATTATATCAACAACTTATTGCCTGTCCAGATATATAAGTATGTGCCAAACATGAGCATAATTGTTCTTCATGCAGCTTCTATCATCTATGTCAGTGCTGTCCAACTTTTTGACAACCTGGGCCACCAAAGTAATTATTCTTGAAGCCCAGGGCAGCACCAGTAAACTCAAAAGCAACGACTAAAATTTATTGAAAATTATTAATTGTATTAAAATTTAATTAAACTTTAAACAAGTTTAATTCGTTGTGGGAACTGGATTTTGTGTTCACATTGTCAAATGATGAGCCAAGTAAGGAACGAATACCTATGCAAGTAGGCCAGTAACTTTGTCTTTTACTTCATTTTTACACAAATTGCAAAATTTAGCGAGCTTTGGCAGGCCACTTAAAATCAGCCCAGAGCTGCATCTTGGAAGGCATAAACTTACAGGGTTATTAACAACGCAGTTGTCAGCTCCCATTGAGAGCTAAAATTATAATCGTTCCCATAGCATAATTTATTTCACCTGCGAACTTCTGTCCTTTGCTTGGCTGATAGCCATGGTTACTGGAGCAGTTGTTTAGGTTCTAAACGGGTTTAACATTAATGTTTTCCTTATTTTGCATTCGGTGTTATGGGGTCATCAATTTAGATAATGTTGGCGAAGTCAATCTAATAGACGTGCATACCTGAACTTAGAAGAACATGGGGCTATACTGAAATACTTAAGCACAGCCAATGTCAGAGTCCAATATGACGGATAATGAATGATAAGGCCGCCACATTAGCACGTGCTTGCTTAAGCCTATGACCCGCAAGTATTAGTATTGAGTTTTTCTGAAGATACGATTTGTTGAGGGTCAGCGATACATAACTGAGATCAAAATGTCGGATGGTGAGATTCTGAGGGACGCCTTCAAGGCCATCGACGCAGATGGGAGTGGCAGCGTTGACCTACGGGAGCTGAGGGAAGTCGTCAAAGTCTACTTCGAACTCAAGCAGGAACAATTCGACGACAAGAAGGTCACAGATCTCGCCGAGGTCGGTATACAATAGCCTAACGCATATATACATTAGGCCTAATAGACCTAAACAGTAAAGGTATTGCGACTTCATAATCATCAAAGATAACATAATAGGCCTACTCTATAGATCTAGAGACAGCATTGAACTGCGTGTGTGCATGCAAAGGTGCCAATACTTACCTCTATCAGAACTTCTGGTACGGCTTACCTACTTTGTTATTTAAGAGGCAGGAAGACAGTCAACGTCTTTATAGTAGGCCCGGATAACTGCTGTTGGAATAAGGCGTGTGTTAGCCCGTTAAGAATGCGTTTAAATAATCACTTCAACTGGAGCAACATGTGCAACTAATAAAGTCATCTGACGTCTGTATGATTCTGCCTCTCACCACAGTCATCTACCTCAGGCTTCTCTACATTTTACCCTACAGGTTTTCCACTCAAAACTTGTCTCACATCTTAAGAATTTCTAACCTATTCCATCCGATCCTCAGCCTTCGAAGCTTTCTCGTCCTCAACTAAACCCTCCATTATATCCGCTCTGCCTCCTCTGTCTGGCAACCGGACTTAGAGTAACGCTTTAAAATTGGTAGTTTATTATTATGACATGACTACAATTTTTCTGTTGTGTTTGTGCTGACAGAAAATCATGAAAGCTGTCGACAAAGGAGGAGATGGAAAGATTACATTGGAAGAATTTATCAAAGCCTTCAAATGATGAATGTCGACTTCATACGATTGACTCAATATAGGACAATAAGAAACCTTGCGCATTAGCATGCAATTCAGTCATATATATATATATATATATATATATATATATATATATATATACTGTCATAATATGTACTCAACGATTTACAGAATTAGACAAGTGATCGATAGCCTATAGTTAAAGTCAAGAGAACACTTCATTTTATGTGAATTTTAAAGGATAATTCAGGGCCTAAAATAAGCCTAATGAGTTTTCTTACACCAAGTGTGCAATATTATTGACTTGACTTACAAGATCAAGTACAGTTTGAGGAAAAGTGTGCGGTTGTTTTCGAGTATTTTGAGCACTGGGATTATTGTCCGACAATTAATATTTGAGACAGCCCTTGATGTCACGTCGTGTTTTCAGGAGTATCATGCAATTATAGGACAATTGCCATCTGCATTTCTAAATTAGGAAATTTACTAAAGCACTTGACATTCACTTTATTACTAGAATAGCGAAGTGCTACATCAATTGGAAACTAAATCTTATTTTTGTTGCTCCCCATGTAGGCTACATCAGGTTTAAGCATTCATAGCAGGCACCAAGACTGCTACACTGTTCTTGTCGATCTGCACAGATAGGCCTGCTAGAAATATGCAAGTTGTTCAAAGTGCAGAGTAACGCCTAGCTGCATTTGGTTCATTTATTCGCGAATAGCAGAAGCGTTTGAAGCGAACGTACATGTATTCATGTTCAGCCAGTTCAACCAGTGAGCTTTTAATTTCCGAATTTCATGATGTCCGTGCATGCATGCATAAGAGACGGTCTTAAATCATTAGATTTTGTCAGAGCAGAACAAGATTAAACACGTAGCAGTTACTGACAGGATTCTTATGTTAGCCTTTGAAGTCCCGCTAAGTAGGCTAAGCTTGGTTCAAATATGTATGTATGTATGTATGTATGTATGTATGTATGTATGTATGTATGTATGTATGTATGTATGTATGTATGTATGTATGTATGTATGTATGTATGTATGTATGTATGTATGTATGTATGTATGTATGTATGTATGTATGTATGACTGTATGTATCTATGTATGTATGTATGTATGTATGTATGACTGTATGTATGAGCACTTGTTATAGCGCCCCTTCAAGATTTCTACTCAGAGGCGCTCCCGACTGCAGCACGGACACTGAATCGGAGTTTCAGGCCGAAGCGCATGAGCAATTGCGAGTGAAGGCCTTGCCCAGGGTCCCTATACGCGGCGGCTTGAGGTGGATTCGAACCCCGCAACCCTCCGGCTGCAAGGCACCGAGCATACCCCTACACCACCGCGCCCAATATATGCCACATATAGGAAATTTTCGACTAATATATAGAGTATTATATTAAAATATCAGCAAATTTTATACTGATTCATACAGGTCACTGTGCCCCATATGGGCCTATATATATCCGTACGGTGATAGGCTATAATCAACCGTGTTTACAGGTAGAATAATTTTATCTGTAGGCTTCAATGTTGATAGGTCTAGGGCTCTAGGCGTAGGTCAACGTGCACAGCAGCATGGTAATTCTTTCTGAAGTAGATCGTGCACGTCCGTGTCAGTGACATTTTGTTTGACTATAGCAGCCTAGCTACTAAGGCTAACAACAGAAATATTAAAATTAACCTTGGAAACGCTGACTAATCCAGATATTATGTATGTATGCATGCATGTCTGTATGTATGTATGTATGTATGTATGTATGTATGTATGTATGTATGTATGTATGTATGTATGTATGTATGTATGTATGTATGTATGTATGTATGTATGTATGTATGTATGTATGTATGTATGTATGTATGTATGTATGTATGTATGTATGTATGTATGTATGTATGTATGCATGTATGTATGTATGTATGTATGTATGTATGTATGTATGTATGTATGTATGTATGTATGTATGTATGTATGTATGTATGTATTCTTTTCTGACTGATAGGACTATATCCGTGGTCTTTGGTTCAAACCGCACTCCTTGGGTCACTGTCCCCTATGGTCTTCCTCAAGGCTCTGTTCTTGCTCCTCTACTATTTGTTCTCTACACCTCAGACCTTGGAGGTATTTTTCAACTGTTTGGGGTCTCTTCCCATCAATTTGCTGACGATACCCAGGCCTTTTTACATGGCCCAGCATCTTCTGCTGTTCAAATGGTAGAGCGGTTGTTAGAGGCTTCCTCTGCCATAGATGAATGGCTCTCTTCTAATCGCCTACGGCTGAATCCTGACAAGACACAATTCATATGGCTTGGTGGCCGTCTTCAGCTCAATAAGATTGATACTGTTTCCCTTCATCTCAGATTTCCCCACATCCACTTCTCCTCTTCTGTTCGTGACCTGGGAATTATCTTGGATCCTTCCATTTCTTTTACTGACCAGGTCAACTCGGTTTCCAGATCTTGCTTCTACCATCTACGGAAAACTACGTTCCATTCGCAGCTCTCTTTCACTGCATGCCATTACTACTCTGATCCACGCCTTGATCTGCACTCGGGTCGACTTTGGGAACGCTGCATACATTGGACTCTCCGCCTCTAATACTCACAAACTCCAGTCTATTCTTAATGCAGCTGCTCGGCTTATAGGCGCCATTCCAAAGTTTGCTCATATCTCAAGCTGTAAACTTCAAAATCCTTTCCCTCATGCGTAACTGCCTTGTTGGGGTGGCCCCATCCTACCTGAGGTCTTTTTGCACCTTTGTCTCCTCCTTACCTGCGAGGGCCTCTTTGCGATCTTCGACCCGTGGCCTTATGGTTGTCCCTCGCATGCGCTCTGCGACGGCCCACTCTAGGTGCTTTGCCCGTGTTGGCCCATCAGCTTGGAACTCTCTTCCCCAGTCTCTTCGTTTTGAGTTACTAGCCCTCTCTCCTTCCCAGTTCCGTAGGCGTAGACGTCTTAAGACTTTTTTGTTTCCTAATTCAGGCACTGACGCAGGTCAATAGCGCTGCTGATTTCTGAGCGGCGCTATATAAATGTTCGATTACAATTACAATTACAATTACAATTATGCATTGTATGGATGTTTTCACGTGCGACACGGTGGTCCACAATACAAATGTTTCCTACACATTTCGGTTGCAGTGTGCTGTTCGCATGATTTAGGACTAATCCTGAAATATGCAATACATCATGGATGTACATGTACAGGGAATAATTAAGAATTAACAAACTATAAAGGCTTAAAGTGTAGTTGTATAAAATCCAAATGAACTATATATGAAGGCATAATTGGTTGGATTCATTTCGCAAGATCCAATCCGCCCTTAACTGCGCTGCCCGAGTCGTTGCCAACAAGCCCAAGTATTCGCATAACTGAATTATATGCAGGACACACTGCATTGGCTTCCGATAAAGAACGCCTGGAAAAACTCCTAAAAAGAGCCAAACGCCTAGGTTACCTAGAACAATCCTTTCCAACAGTTTCTGAACTTGCCAATATAGCCGATGCGAAACTCCTTTTCTCCATATTACACAACCCCAAGCATGTACTTCACCAACTCCTACCTCCACTCCGACCCCTCTCCTCTCACCAATTAAAGACCTAGAGCACACAACCATACTCTCCCACCCAAGGACAACTCTCAATTTATTCCCAGATCATTATATAAAAATATTTACTAGTTTATTCTAAAATTTTGTAATGAACTTTAATTATTCATTATCTTGTTAGCACATCTGCGTTTTTGTCAGATTGTTTTTCTCAATAAACGAATATAGCCTATATATCATCATCATAGACCATAGGTTCAACGCCCGTAGGTGTCCAATGCCTTTCTCACGATGTCCTTCCACAGCTGCCTCTCCATCGCAGCGATGCTCCGTAACCACTGAGTTATGTCGTCCACCCACTCTTTGTGAGGTCGTCCTCTCTTGTTTCTGCCGTCCATCATTCCAAACACTAGCGTTTTGATTTTCCTGTCGTTGCTCATTCTGCATATTATGTCCAAATAGCCTTCAATCAATCAATCAATCAATCATAAAATTTATATAGCGCCTCTTCAAGGGCTCTACTCAGAGGCGCTCCCAAGCCAGGCCTGATCATACAGAAAAGTCTTCAATTGGGCGTAGAAGGAAGCCGAGTGAATGCGAGGAGATAACCGAAGGAAAGATGGTAAGACATTCCACGCTGTTGGACCAACAACAGAGAATGCTCGGCGCTGCATAGTAGCAGTGCGGGCATGTGGAACCAAGAAGTCACCCCGAGAAGAGGAACGGAGGGCTGAGCGACCCTTAAGAGAAGAAGAGAGAGTGAAGATGGTGCACAAGTAGCGAGGAGCTGAACCCAAGACGCTTTGCCAGACGAGAGAGCAGAGCCGATATAGGATACGCTGCCGGAGGGGAAGCCAGTGTAGAGTATGATGCATGTAGGAGGATACGCTACCACAGCGAGGAATGCAACCAACAAGGCGCGCCGCAGACCGAAAGACCCTCTCAAGGGAGGACAAGCGGACTTGAGGAAGACCAGTGTAAAGAGAAGAGCAATAGTCTAGACGAGAGCAGACGAAGGCATGGATAAGAGTAGAAGCAGCAGAGGTTGAAAGAGAGCGAGCAACGACCCTAAGCTGACGAAGATGGTAAAAGCAGGAGCGAGACAAAGAGGAAAGGTGTTTAGTAAAGGTTAGTTCCTGATCAAGGATGACACCAAGGTCTCGTACAGAGGTAGAGAATGATATTAGAGGAAATTCAGCTGCAAGAAGGTTCAGGTCGAGTTTTGCCAGCTGCTGGCGGGTACCCAGCCATATGAACTGGGTTTTAAGAGGATTTAGTCTCAGGCGATTGGAAGAAAGCCAGGCAGACAGAGTGTCAGTTGCACGAGACATCGAGCGAACAGCACTCAAAGCATCCCCTACAGAACAATGCAAGTAAGACTGAAGGTCATCAGCGTATGAGTGGCTAGAAAGAGCACTAGAAGCGAGAACAGATTCAAGGTCAGCAGTAAAGAGGATATAGAGAAGAGGACCGAGCACAGAACCCTGGGGAAGGCCAATAGGTACGGGGATCCAAGGGGAACGCGACGAATGGAAGACAGTAGATGAAGAGCGATCAGAGAGGTATGAAGAAAGCCACTGAAGAGGCAAGGAAGAGATACCAAAGGAAATGGAAAGGCGACGCAGGAGAATATCATGGTCTACCGTATCAAAGGCTGCACTTACATCGTAGAGTGCAAGAAGAGTAAGTTGAGAGCGGTCAATAGCACTATAGACATCATTAAGAAGTCTAAGAAGGAGAGTCTCCGTAGAGTGACCTTTACGGAAACCCGACTGATGGCATGGTAGAAGGTTATTAGAGTCTAGGTAATTGAGTAACTGAGAAGCTACAAGTTTCTCGATTAGTTTAGAGATAAAACTGACGTTAGATATAGGCCTAAAACTAGAAGGGCTAGAAGGATCCAGTCCAGTCTGTTTCAGGGTAGGCGTGATGATGGAACGTTTCTGCGAAGCCGGTAAGACACCGTCACGTAGAGAAGAATTGCAGAGGATCGTCAGGAACGGAAGGAGAATTTCGATTTGCTCCTGGATGAGAAAGGACGGAAGAGGATCCAATTCCGACGACTTGGCAGGCGAGGCGAGGATGAGGCGACGCAGCTCAGCTTCGGTGACTGGAGCAAGGGTGGAAAAAGAGAGCTCAGTCGAGGAGAACGAGGGCGGCGGAGAGTCGGCAGTGTCACGACGAACAGCATTGATCTTTGTGGCATAGAAGTTAGCATATTCGTCAGCCGAGAACGGAGGAGGAGCCGGCGATGAGGTAGCTCCTGAGCTCCCCAGCAAGTCCTTGAAGGTGGACCATAACCGTCTCGGATCACCAGAACTGGACTTGATCTTGTTTTCCCAGTATTGACCCTCCTTGTCCCTGTAGCTACGATGCATCGTGCGTACGAATTTCACCCAAGCGGCTCTGTCATCCGCAAGGCCGCTGCGGCGAAACACGCGCTCCAATCGACGAGCTTGACGACGTAAGGTGTAGCATTCCCCATCGAACCAGGGGGATAAAGGTCGAGTACGCATCCTTGTCTGACGTAGAGGGAGTAGGCGATCGATGATCGCGGTCATCTCACGTTGGAAGATGTCGAAGAGATGCTCCGCAGGTTCATCCTGGAACTGACTCGGGTCTTGAAAGGCTGGAACAGCCAGAACAGCAGCCGTGAACTTCTCACGATCAAGACGTCGCCATCCCCGGATCTGTCTGACAGCGTAGAGTGGCGTTTCATGGAGAAACGGAATGGTGGCAGTAACCAGCCCATGGTCCGAGATGATCGGAGGAAATACCTCAACTCGCGGAGAACAGTCATCCCTGGTGACAACCACGTCCAGCCAGCCACCTGCCTGGTGCGTCGCCGAGGATACATGTTGAGCTAATCCAAATTGCTCCATGTTCAGTTGAAAGTCTATTGAAGATGGCAATGTCGCATTCTCAAGATGGAGATTTAAATCGCCGAGAATAGTCAATTGCGTGTTATAAAGGGCAAACTGTTCAAGAACTGTTGCAAGTTCATCGAAGAACAGTGATGACGGAGGTGAGGATCCAGGGCGATAGATGGCCAGAACAGTGAGCGGTCCACATGAGGATGAGATAGAGACAGCGAGGGCTTCGAAGGTGACAGGAGAGGAGGAGAGGGCGATCGTCTTAACTTAAGCCTTAACTTAAATAGTCTTAACTTTTCAACTTTACATAGGCCTATTTGGACGAAACGATTAATTTTGACGTCTGTTATCCTCCTTAGTTCTCATTCTTTTCACTTCTGGCTCGACGTCAAAATTAATCGGCCCCCTTTCAAACGGAGGTGTTTGGGGGAGATTTGAGCCCCTCAGTCGGGGTGTGGGGCGAAGCCCCAGCCGCCACATATATTTTGAGCATAGGGCCTACTTGGTACCATTTTTGGCCTTCTGGTGAGAAGATTTGGAAGGATTTTACTGCTTAAAAATACATAATGCCTTACACCAAAAAACTGCGAATAGTCGACTGTATAAGTGTATATGCTAATGCAGCTGTAAGCGTCTAGTTTGCATACATGAGAACCAGGTCTTCGGGGACTAAGGTAGCCGTCAGATCACATTCAATGTTCAGAAGAGCCAGCAAAGAAAAGCGTTCCGCTTTCATGGTTGATCGCAACCAGTTTCTTGTGCGTCGCATCGCTGAAAAACTTTTCTCAGCGGTTGCTGAACCCACAGGCAACGACTAGCCGCACCATTCTGCAGACCTAGTAGTGAGGGTAAACAGCTTCAGTCATTTCCTTCTGAATTACATCAAAAGTAATTTCGTTTTCCATGCTTGAAAACAGTTCTATTTCGGATGCCAGAACTTGCGGATTGATGTTAAGGATGTCGGCGTATTTGTCAACGAGCGCCTTGATTCCATCCTTATCGCATTGCAACACAGCATCAACGGATTTGGCCATGATCAAACTGTTCTTGTTGAAACGGAACTCCAACTGGCCAAATAATGTATCACAAACAGGCAGATGCAGCTGATTGTACCAGGGTGAATGCATTGGTTCTTTGCATCCATTGCTGACGGGTGCTGAATCATCAATGCATTCAGGTTGTCCAAGTGTTATAGCTATAAGCAACGATGGTCTCGAAGTGATGACGCAGTTTTAACAGTCCATCTGACTTCTTGTGGCTGCTATGCCTTGGGACCAAAGTCACATGTGACATGGGATGGCTATTTCATGAGATATAGTAAAGTGTTAGGATATTCCATGGTTTGAACTATACCTTATCACTATACTTTAATGTTGCATGGTCAAGTCTGTGGGTTCATGGGGGGGGGGGCTTAGCCCCCCATAGCCCCTGATAAACTCCGCCCATGCCTACCTCTTAGGTTTTGTTAAAGTTGAACCCACACATATTTCAAGACCCCTTCACGTTAGACACAGCTTTTCATTTTACAAACCTAAAGTAAGCAAGTAGCCCTATTTGCAGCTGACAAGCGCACATGCATTACATTGTATACAACGATTACATACATTTAAAAATAACTGTAACAGCAGCAGATTATGAAGTCACACATACAGGGTGAGAATAGTCTTTCTTAGGCTCCCATAGTAAAGTCTACATTTCACACCCAAACTGCACATAAATCAACGTCTAACCCCCCAGTTATTTTTTTACAATTCCCATACTGCACACATACACAACTAAATAAGGTTAGCTCACAGTGCAGCATTTGTGACGGCGCAAACATGAAAACGGGAACACATAATTATCGTCCCAGCGTCATCCCCATGTGGGCTAGAAGTGTTCAGATGTGAATTCCACGAGTGGTAAGAGCCTCATTTCCTTTGCAATTGATGGCGCTCATGATTGAAACATCATCGCGTTCTTTCTTCTTTCTATAGCTATAGTAATGAATCTTGTCGTCTCTTCTTCCTGTCTATCTCTATGTTTACCCATCTCAATTCGGATATGCATGAGCTCTTGTGTGGATTCTTTATCCCGCACGTACCGATATATTATGAGTTTATCTTAGAACAATAATTATTAGGGTACATAAGCTTAAAAATAATTGCGAAACCTCTTGCCTCTGTAAATATAATGTCTTCCATATCGACGTATACCTCTCATAGTATATATACATAAATACATGTATGCATGCATGTATGTATGTACGCACGTTCATACCTACGTGCGAATGTGTGCATGTATGTATGTACAATGTACATATATGTATGCATGACTGCATGTATGTATGTATGTATGTGTAGGCTTATGTATGTATGTATGTACGTATGCATGCATGTATGTGTGTATGTATGTATGCATGCATGTATGTATGCATGTATGCATGCATGCATGTATGTATGTATGTATGTATGTAAGTATGCATGTATGTATGTTTGTATGTATGTATGTAGGTAGGTATGTATGTATGTATATTGATGACATTATCAAATTCTAAGAATTTCGCTTAGTATTGATAGTATGATGACTCTGGCAGGTATACAGTGAAATTTGTTGGCATCGAGCCGAGTTAGAAGAGGTCTACTTGGATGGGTGACCGTTCTTAGAATATATCACGCCACGAGGCCCACACTCAATTAATTCTACCCATTTCGGGGTCAGTCAAGAGTAAGCTACCAACGGAAGTTGGGAGAGGGTTAAACAGCGTTCTGTCATTGGGAAAGACGGTACTGTTTTCTATATATAGACCTACAAGTGAATGAACCTTCGTGTCCACGCTTCTCATGAGATTCTAAAGAGGCTCGTAGGCATATAGTAGCCCATATTACCGCTACCTATTACCTTAATTTCTTTAGCGACCTCTGCTAACCCCTTGAGGCCTCTCCCTATCACTAGCCTTCATGCTATTTGAGTTTAATATGAAGAAAATGGTAAAGGTAATTGCAAATTTAGATAGCGCCACTTCATGAGAGAGAATCGTCAAGAGCGCTCAGCCCTCTGATGAACTTGGATGTTGATCTGCAGCTAATTAATATTCGAGTAGGTGGTAAAGACACCATCGGATGGGTGATAATGTCGTCTTTTGCTAGGTTATCAGTTGTATGAGCATCATATCTCTATTTATCTCCACTGCTTTTGATATGCCCCCTATGGTGAATCACTTGATCGAAGTGAAAAAGCTGGAACTTTATGCGTTATGTGAAGTTCCTCTATTATGTTTCAGAAGCTATATTGATAACAGACGACAACAGGTGTTATGCAATGGAACAGTCTCCAAAATTAAATTTCTTCATTACAGAGTTCCACAGGGTTCAATTCTTGACCCCCCACTATTTCTGCTATATATAAACGACCTCCCAAACTCAATTCTCGCAAAGTCTCTTTTGGGACTACTCAAATTTAGACCTAATAATTGTAGGCTGAGCTTATTCACTGACTCAAGTTATCTTATCTGTTTTTAATCTGTGAGTCTCGCTTATAGTTACTTTTACTTTCTTTCTTTGTCTATGCCATTGATCTCTATTAAAAATTGGATAAGAAGTTTAAAGCTTATACTTTTGTTTTGTATTGAGAAATTATCTAATACCCATCAATATTAGAAAAGACATTTTATTCATAAACAAAACGATTTTTCCAATTTAATTTCATTTGAAAAATTTTGAAAAATTAGTTAACACTATAATTCAACAATTTAAACATTGCCTTTAGCATCTTTGCCTGTATGAGTCAGTTTGACATAATTATAACTGTAGGTATGGGAGATGTCCCTGTAGGAGACTGCACATCAAAAAGGCAAAACATCCGAAGCACACAGGGGCCCAACCATATTGGGCGTCCATGGGCCCCACCCTAATTCCGGCCCTGAATCTTTTGAATGAATTTGTAGTTTGGGGATTAAACTGAACCAACTGAAATGCAACTGAGCTGATTAACAGTCCAAATTTTGTGAAATGAAGAACACAATTTTCGTTTGTATTAATAGATGTAATGAACCGAATCCGGTTATATTTTCTGATGGCATTTGATTAAAAACAATTTTTGATTTGTGCGACTGTGAAAAAAGATGCTTTGCAAAGTTTAAACTGTAGATTGTATAGGCTACAAATTTCATTATTTATTAGGCTACACTCGATCGTTTCGTACAAGGTTAGTACATTAAACTATTGAAGATAATGAACGGAGTGCGCTCAGCGTGGTCGAACTCTCAATCGTTAGCATGACAAGCACAGAGTGGTATAAAACATATATTTACATTACATTACATTACAGGAAACATTGCAACGGCTCTGATTAACTTGTCACGTACTTCACAACCGGCCGTAGTCTGATACTAATTAATTAATCCGATTCATAAGTGATTTCGCGAAGGCTTATCGCGTTTCCATGCCAACAGCGGATTGAGTGGTGGCGTGTTTGTGCCGAGACTCTTAGTAGCAACCGTCTCGGCCATGGAATATTCTCAGTCATGAGTGATTGGAGTAGTCTTCAGCCAGGTAAATGGCGACTTATCAGTGTGTACACGAACGGTGCAAAGTACGCCGTTGAACGACTGCTGCGTCGTATTCAACACACGTGTCCATAAATGGTTGCCTACAGATCAGGCCATGTAACACGATTGTTCGATAGCTCTCGTCGTGTTTGTTCCTCTGTCTAAAAGACCCTTCAATGTCTATGAGATAATTATAGGCTGACTGAGGCATGTCAATAAATGAACGGCTGCACTTGATCGTGCCCTAAATGCATTAATTTTTGCGCCGACAGGAACATTAAGACTTTATTATCATACTCGCATTGGAATTAATTAACCAGTGCAACCTCTCTCTTAAATCTGTGGCTGCTCTTTGAAGTTCGCAGTTTCTAGACCTTGTAGGTTTTTTTTATAGGGGAACGGACATTTCCCCCTGGACATATTCCCCGAGGACATATTTCCCCGAACAACTTTCCCCACAGCCTAGGACAAATTTCCCCCTTTGCAAATCAACATGCACATACTTTCTCAACAATAAAAGTCAGTTTATAATTTGTTGTCCGAGACCTTGGTGTTCTTCTCGATAATAGTCTCTCCGTGAAAAATCAAATATCCCCCATAACTAAATCCTGTTTCTTCCATCTCAGACGCATTCGGCAAGTCAAGAAAAGTCTAAGCGAAAAATGCCTCCGCACACTAGTATGGGCCTACATGCCTTGGTCATCTCTAGAATTGATTATTGCAACTCAGTCCTTTATGGCCTCCCTGCATCCACCCTTCAACCTCTTACAACTGTTCTCTATATGCTTCAAAGCTTATCAAAAACCTAACTCCTCGTCATCATGTGTCCCCCACCCTCCGAGAACTACACTGGTTTCCCATACAAGCCCGCATTACTTTCAAAATCTGCCTTCTAATGTACCGAGTCCACACAAACTCATCTCCTTCTTATGTGTCCTCAGACTCCCCACTTGTTACACCCTGTTCATCTCTCCAGTCCAGACGTGTATTACGATCTTCATCGCAAGCTGACTTTGTTGTCACACGATCACTTAGAAAACTTGGAAATCGTGCATTTGCACAAGCCGGTGTCGCGATATAAAGTCTCCTCCCGAAACAGTCTACCTCTGGCTGATATAATGTCTCCCCCGGAGACTCTGTATCGAAACAAGTCTCCCCCACTGAAATAGAATCTCCCCCTCTACGATACAAAGTCTCCGCCTACTAAAAATCGCTCCCTCAATATTTCGGTTGCTTTTCTATATAATTTAAATAGGATTTAATATGTAGGCCATACGTCGACGTGAAATTAATTTACTTCATTTTTAGTGATTTTGACTGGATTTTCATCATGGCTATCATGATGCGTATGACGATGGGTTATAGAATGGTTTATCCCCACGGATGCTCTACACCGGTTTATTCCATCCGGGGATATGCTTTAGGAGGGGGGGTAGAATATCACGGGACACAGGCATGGACATATTAGGCTGTTTAAACTAATAAGTAAACTGAAATTAAACTAAATAACAAGTTAATATCATAGAGCCAATTAACACTAACTATTTTATTTGCATAGTATCATGCAGGCTCGGTGCTGCAACCTACTGGTCCAAAATTAATTTCAGTGTATACTTACTTAGTTGTGTCAGCTACTTCAGAGTGATGTAAACAGAAGTGCAGGCACACAAGATACAAGCTAACAAATATATTAATATAATATTATAAATAAATAATAAATATAATACATGTAATATATATGTATATTGTATACAAATGTATAGACTATATATATTAAATGCGGGGGGTCAGCTACTTAGAGTGATATAAACAGAAGCGAAGGCACACAAGATACAAGCTAACATATATATTTATATAATAATATATTATAAATAAATAATAAATATAACACATGTATATGTAGCGTAGCCTATAATGTATATACTATATATACTATATACCGGGGGTAATGGCAGGGGTAAATATCCTGCTGGGGGTAATTGCAGGGGGTAATGGCAGGGGGTAATGTCCTAGACCCCAATTAATTACCTTGCAAGTGAAAATGATAATGATTCGGTGATGAATGTAGATGGCAGCTGCTAACGCGTCTAAGCCAGGGCTGTTAAAGGCTTGGTTTTTTGGTTTTTGTTTTTTTTGGTTTTAAAAAAAAACAAAAAAACAAAAATCTGCAAATTTTGGTTTTTTTTTTACAAATTTCAAAATTATAAATGCCAAAAATGTTGTCTCTTCAAGTCTCTTGGCAATTGTTGTATGGTCTTTGTTAACTTCGTTTTATGACATTCTACGGTTCTATTCTAGTTAATTTCATTTATATGCATCTGATTAATTTGAACGGTATTATGCCATTTTTATGAGTTTTATGATCCGAAATAGGAAAATCTCCAAAAACCAAAAAACCAAAAAACCAAATAAAACCAAAAAACCAAAAAACCAACATTTCATTTTGAAAAAAGTTTGGTTTTTTGCACCCCTGGTCTAAGCCCTTAGACTCTGCCAGCATTTCCATCGTATACACGGGCATTAGTTGGGACCCATATGGGCTCAATGCTTATTGGTTCACTTGCAGTCTTACACACGTCTTGTCTTGCACGTAATGTGTAGAACTCTTGTGTCTGCTCTGTGCTCGTTGAAGGTTAGAAGCGGAAATTATTCAGTCACCTATAGTCACATTTATAGTATAGACCAATGGTGTCTGTGACCCAATGATGTCAGAACGGCCTTAATTAGTAGCAAAACTCTTGAACCCTTATTCCGAATCGTCTTAGTATATCACTATCGTTAATACATTAGAATGGTTTTCGCTGATTTTCAGTTTGCATATACATAGACACGAGAGGAAAAGTCAAGGAATCAGTCTTTGTCACAGTATGATATACGGACGCCTGCTTCAAGTCTATTATTTAGACAAACTATGTGTAGGCTATATATAGATACATCAATAATGCATATTATTATATACACTTATTTATTATTTTATTGGTGGTTCTAACACAGACTAAACGTCTTCTGAACCACTTAAAACCCTTGTTATGTTATGTTATGTTATGTTATGTTATGTTATGTTATATGGCCAGAGCGACACACAGACAGGCATGCTGCTGGCTGGTTACCTGGCTGGCGACACACAGAGTTAGAGATACAGAGACAAAGAGAAAAGCAGACAAGGATAGTGGGCACACAACCATGCAGACACAGACATATGTAAGCAAAGAAATGGAAACATAGACGGGGAAGAAGGAGAAGGAGAATGTTGTTTGCGGGCCAACGAATTGCGCTTTTTGGCTCTCTGGACCAAGACCTATAAAGAGCGAAGCAGCCAAGTTTTCTCTTGTTCTTTGTGGTTAGTGCACGATTTTAAATTATTGCTTCTTGATTTGCGATTATTCTCTGTTACGTTCATCATGGCAGCTCCCGATGAGAAAATGCTCAAGGAAGCCTTCGACCACTTCGACAAGGACGGAAGCGGGTCGATTGACTTGGCAGAACTAAAAGAAGTCATGAAGTGCTACTTTGAAATGGTCAAAGAACCAGCCGATGACAAGAAAGTCCACGAAGTTTCGGAGGTTAGAGCTTCTGTCATTATATATGAATACACACACATATATATATAGTATATAGTATAGTATAGTTTATATATAGGACTCATATATATATACACATATGCAGGAAAGGCGCTATACTAATAGGATAGGGCCTGTGCAATTGCTTCCCTGCTTTCGGGTGGGTGCTTTATCCTTTTCGGATTTTGTCCTGGAAGTTGCTATGCATAGGCCTCTCTAATTTGCTTAGCTGCGACCATCGGGTGATGCCTGGAGCATTTCACAATTGCGCTATAGAAGTTATAGGATTGCATTCTGCTGCATACATAATTTTTAAACAAGCTTTATTTATATTTTATAGGCCTACAAGTTCTAGAAATAATCCAGCCAGTGTTTAAACAGTTTTAATGGAATCGCAATTCTAAGGCAGTCTATAGACCTAAACGACACCCGCCTTAGCACCTGCTCTGCCCCTCTGGAAACCGGACTCGGACCTCCTTCGAACTACGGTTTTAGACAGTCCCGCTGACTAGACGCAGCGCTCGTGATTAAGCTGGTGCCCCGTGCTTTGCTTGCGAGTGGCTCTTTAGCAGTTTTGAGATTACGATTACGATTTGGAATCGCCTTTAGATCTCTCTGTTTTACTTGTTCAGCTTCTATATTAGCAGAAGCCCTGTATGTCGGGGGAACGGACATTATCCCTCTGGACATAAAGCCCCCGGACAAAATCCCCCAAGCTAGGACATAATCCCCCAGGCTACGATATAATCGTATATTTTTGATTCCACTGGAAAAGTTTATTATATTAGTCTGCCTTATAATACGTATGTCGTCTGGTCCAAGCTAGAGCTGAAATACAGACTGTGCCATAACGTTGCATACTGTTATATAATCGAATGGTGTTCATAGCATTTGCATTTGGAATCAGCCTATGAAGTATCAAAGTTGCGCGCGAAGTAAACCGCGGGAACCATCAGTAGGCTATATGGGGAAAGCTAGTTTGTTCTGTGTTTGGATCGTAATTTCTGCACCAATCTAAATTAAATACTGCATAGCAACCTATGTATACGCTACATTTTTTTCTATAGCGACCGTTTGATTTCGACACTGTTCAATTTTCAAAGACTTGATGGGATGAAATCGTTCAACACCGCTGTCTATTAAAATAGATGCCATGTCATTAAAGGTCTTTCTCCTCTTCCTATCGGTCTTGGCCTAAATCATCCTGTAGGAGCCTATAAAATTATGCACAGCAGACTAATTATTGTTAATTTGTTTGACAGAAAATCATGAAGGCCGTTGACAAAGGAGGAGATGGAAAGATCAGTTTGGCTGAATTCATCGCGGCATTCAAGTGAATTTGACACCGAAGGCCTCTGCGAAGGTCCCCATACGAATCTGATCTCCTCAGGTAGGTCTAAATGCATATAAATTAGCCTAAATGCATACTAATTAGTGTATTACACTTCTGCATATTTATAACAATACTTTGACCGTAACGACGTCACGTGCTATTCATGAAGTCATTTATACAGACAAAGTATATCCAAGATTTTACTGGGTTCCGCAAAAACAGACGAGTGCATGGATGGCGCGAACTGTGATGCTCGATGCAGTCAAGCGAATCGATCGATTCGAAAAATCCGAATGGCATTTGATTCCGTCTAATGAAACTGGAGCGACTTGGATTGATCTAGAGAAGTCCCAATGATTCCTCTATAAGAAGCTGTGAGAGAAGAGACTCCTTCTGAGAAGGAGGAGGAAGAAGACGAAGAAGAGGAGGAAAAAAACATATGCTGCTATTGTTGTCGTTGTCGTTGTTGCTGCTGCTGCTGTTGTTGTTGTTGTTGTTGTTGATGATGATGATGCTGTTGTTGTTGTTGTTGTTGTTGTTGATGATGATGATGATGATGATGATGATGATGATGATGATGATGATGACAGTGATGTTGCTGATGAAAATGATGACGATAGATATGACTGTGCTTGTGAAGTTTAAGAAATGAAGAGCATAGAGACAGAAAGAGAGAGTCAGAGAGGCATTGCACACGGAGACATAGATGCAGAATGCAGTATATATACATATATATATATATATATATGTTTAAATTAACCGAATGTAAATGACTGTTATTTCTGTATTTAATAACTCCTATGTTGTTTTGTCGGTTTCAGTGAATGCGTCAGCAAAGTGCCGAAACAGTATATTCTACCCGAAGATCATCCCCATGACCTTCGACAGAAAGCCCCCGAAAATTACGACAAAGCCCATCAATTACCCTCTGCCTAATGTTTCTCTGAAGTTAATAGCCTTAAATGAAGTGACTGGACAGTTTATGGCGGGCTATTCCTGATATTTTAATATCACTTTAACATTTACGATTTTACGAAAATCGCAATTTTACTATCAATATAACAAAAATTAATTTGAAATTAATTTTAGCAATAAATGGACATAACGTATATTTTGGTACACTAGAAATAACGAAGTATAGTTTTAACTTAAGACCCTTAGAAATTGATTTATTTGTAACTTCTTTATTGGCATAGCTTTCAGCTTTTCGTGGATTTTGTATTGCAGTATAGTGTTGCGTAAAAAAATCTGTGTTTTGTACGTTTTGCTACAATCATTATGTAGCCTATGCCTAGCCTATACAAAGAGTTGCGTAGCTTGACAAAGTTTTATACGTCCGGACCCATTTAACCCTTTAAAAACGAGCACGTAGGCTACTTAAAAGTGACTGGGAAACCAGTGCAGCTCGTCATTAAAGGGTTAAAGCCTAAATCATCGATTCTTGGAATTCTGCAGACCCGATTTGAAATTTAGATAAACTTATAGGCCTACTGCACATCCCAGATCGATGGCATGCTCTTAGCAATTCTATCTATTAATAATTAATAAATAAATAATTGATTCATAATAATAGTTGATTTCATAAAACAGATTGACATCAACGTTGCTATCAATCTGTCACATGAAATTAGATTATTACTTCTGTTTAGTAACTTCAAACGTGTTTATATATCTTATCAACCAATGGCTCACCAAACCCAGTACTAATCAGGTAGACCTAAGCAGAAGACCACAGTTCACGAAGACAGAGGCAGCCCATCATAGTTCCACATCAGCCCAGCGTCAGGACCTGTCCAGCTTCACAATGAAGAGTTTTGATCCCTCTCCACCGAGCACAACATCACTGCTTCAGCAGCCTGTGCTAATTGACTTCGACAATGACGTCGTGCAGGCTTCTGTTCTTCAGTCACAAGTGACAGATGTCAAACCAGACCCAAGCTTCTCCGAAATTGATGCTTACTTGCATGACAACGTTTGCTACACGAACTCTTACAGTCAAGGGTGTAGCCGGAAAAAAATTCGGAGGGGTTTTAACTTTTAAGTTTTCGGGGTTTTCCATTGAAAATATAGATTATTGTCGTATTTTCTACATTTTTAGTTTGTAATAGCAGTACCTGGTACTGCAGTAGGCTTAATGCATGCATATGAGGGGGTTTGAACCCGTAAAACCACCCCCTAAATACGCCCAGGCTTTCAGTCCACAAAGCATGGACACTTCTTTCAGGCCCAGCAGGTCAAGGTGGTAGTCATGTCAGCCTCTCTTTTCCTATACAGGCCATCAATAACAACAATGATGGATAAGAATAGTAAATAGGCTATTTTCAAGTTGAGAAAAAGCTGACATAAACGACTGAACAGCTTAAATAACTGGAAGACGATCATGTTCATGTGATGTAAAATCTTCCGGTAACTTCCTGTCCTAATGAACGGTTAAAGGAACTATTGCGGAAAATTTGGACCGCAGACTGTTCGATTTGGGTGCAGAATGCAGATGCTTCATTATCACTAGTGTTAGTGTTACCGGTTTTGTTTCCTTTATATTCACCATCAGTCCCAACACTTTCATCACTTAATTCTGCATCACTTGATGAGGAATCAGTATCCAGAACTACTGTACCTGGCATGTACAGGCTACGATCTTCTCCTGTGATCGTTTCTTGCGCTTCTGAAATGGAAATTAACTCTTGTATTATTCAAACATTAGAGCTCCATGGACGCCCCTAAATATTGACCAATTGCCATGATTTTTTGCACATATTATTTTCTTCATAATTGAAATAGATTGGAATACTGCCACAAGATTATTTTAAACTTTCATTTTTAAGGGCCACCCTAACATACATACACACATTTTTGTGATGCATGAGTAAACTCAATCTCTGCCCTATCTTGCCCACTTTCCTCTTCCTCCGTTTTTAAAAACGGTGCCTGCATGGGTAGTGGTGAAATTCATAAGCTTTTCCCAAGAGAATTTCTGCTTGGACTCCAACCGGTTTGCTTCATAGAAGTGTACACCCATGATTTTCACTACGCGTTTGGATTCAAATTATGATGCAGCAACATCTAGTCGACTTTCACGAATAATATTGTAATCGTAATTTCCAGAGCTTTACTGCGCCCAAGCAGTTATAAGTCGCGGGAACCAATCAGAGGCTCAGACAAATCAAAGACACTCTTTTGAATGAGCTGCCAGCGCTCATAGAAAATCTGGTGCGCTACGATTAGAATAGCTCTTTAGAAATTTAGAAACTTCATTATGATTACGATTATGAAAATCGGAGAGGCACTCTAGGTAGACTTAAAGTTCGTTTCCGAATCCAAAGGTCATGCTTGTATAGTCAAGCGTCTATTGACTCACGACTATCATGAGCCGAAGTGAGACACAGAAATGAACGACTCATCTCCCTTTAGTTGAGATGTTGTTTTTCCTATAGATTAAGTGACTTAAGTGACGACTTGTCGTTTTACATGCCTGTGTCTCTATGTCTGAGTCTTGACCTGTCTGTCTCTGCATATGTTCACCTGCGTTCATGCCACTTTGAAGCGCGCGCAGGTGTATACGTTGCGATCCTTGTCAAAATCTACGTTCTTCGAGTGCAAGCGATCCGTAATCATGCTCTAACTTACTCATGCGCACACAGTTGAATCCTATGCGCAAATTAAGAATAGATATAGAGATAAAGACATTTAAATAAATTTTTATCTACCTGCTGCATTCAGTAAATCTATATTGAGTGCTCTATGTGGCAGACATACATAGACCTATATATAGCCTATATATATACATACATATATTTATGCATATATACATATATATATAGGCCTATACACACTGTGACACGCACGCATACACTCAAAGGAGTGATCTATGTTTGTCCAGCGAGGACAGATCAATGTAACGTCCCTCACTTCTTCCCCTCTCCTCCGTCGTCTTCCTCCTCCTCATCCACCGCCTCCTTCTCCTCCTCCTTCTCCTCCTCCTTCTCCTCCTCCTCCTCCTCCTTGTCTACCTCGTCTTTCTCTTTCTCTTTCGTCGTCTTCGTCTTGTCCATGACGTCAATGGATCGTGGCGAAAGTGAGCTTTTGGTTGATTAATTAACCCTCTCAATGTTTGCTAAGCTTATCTTATCTCTGTTCTAGTTATCGGTTGCACGAGTGAATCGACTGCGCATAATATAAACGTCGTAAAGCCTCCTTCGTCGTATTCTCTCATGCATCATCAAGAATTTTCACATTCATGATTAATAATTGAACCACTTTTGCAAATGCGATCCTTTATAAGTACAAAGAAAGGCGCTCTGTGGGCGAATGTAATTAATTACCCTTCAAGTGAAAATGATCATTATTAGGTGATGAATGTAGATGACAGCTGCGAACGCATCTAAGTCCTTAGACTCTGCCAGCATTTCCATAATACATGGGCATTAGCAGGGAGTCAGAGACCCATATGGGTTCAATACTGGTCCTATATGGAAATACGGGTCCTATGTGGGCTCTATGTGGACATGTTGGCAGGAAGCTATTAGATCTCAACGTAATCTCAATCATCAATGCTTAATTATTGGTTCATTTGCACATGCTTTGTCTTGCACGTACTGTTTCACGTGTAAGACCCTTGTGTCTTCTCTGTGCTCGTGAATGGTCGTCACATCCACCTGTCCATCGATGCATGGAAACTTACTGACACATTTAACCCAACAAATAATTATTCAGTCATCTAGCCACACCTATGGTAGACCAACGGTGTATGTGACCCAGAGATGTCAGAACGGCCTTATAGTAGCAAAACTCTTGAACTCTTATTCTGAATCGTCTTAGTATATCACTGTCGTTAATACATTAGAATGATATTCGCTGACAGGCTTATCAGTTTGCCATATATAGACACGAGAAGATAAGAGCAAGCCATCAGTCTCTGTCACAGTATGATATACGGACGTCTATTCAAGTCTACTATTTAAACAAACTATATATATATATATATAATATACATAATGCACATAATTATTATATACACTTATATATTATTGGTATATGGTCAGAGTGACACACAGACAACAGACAGACAGGCATGCTGCAGACACGCTGGCTGGCTAGTTAGCTGGCTGGCAGACAATCAGAGATACAGAGACAGAGATAAGCAGACAAGGATAGCGGGCACACAACCAGACACAGACATATGTAAGCAAAGAAAGGGAAACAGAGACCGAGAAGAAGGAGGAGGAGAAGGAGGAGGAAGAGGAGAAGAAGGAGGAGGTAGATGGTTGCGGGCCAGCGACGTGCGCTTGGCTCTTTGGACCAAGCCCTATAAAGAGCGAAGCAGATAAGTCTTCTCTTGTTCTTTGTGGTTAGTGCACGATTTGATTTGCGATTTTTTCTCTGTTGCGTTCTTTCAACATGGCAGCTGCCGATGAGAAATTTCTGAAGGAAGCCTTCGAGGCCTTCGACGCGGACAAAAGTGGATCGATTGACCTGAAAGAACTAACAGCAGTCATGAAGTCCTACTTCGAACTCGTCAAAGAACCAGCCGATGACAAGAAAGTCAAAGAAGTTTCGGAGGTTAGTGCTTCTGTCATTATATCTCAATATATAGGCCTATATAAAATATAAATTTAGGGCCTGTATTATAGGTCTATACCTTATAGGCTATATATATATGTATATATCCAGGAAGGCGCTATGCTAATAGGATACACATGCTGTTACTTTACTTTTTTCGGATGGGTGCTTACTCCTTTTTGGATTTTAATTCGGAGGTTATTATGCATAATTATCTAATTTGCATTGGATGCTGCCTGAAACATTTCACAGTAGCGCTATAGAAGCTATAGGATTATTATGGCTGCATCAGAGGTGCAAAAAACCAAACTTTTTCAAAATGAAAAGTTAGTTTTTTGTTTTTTTGTTTTTTGTTTTTTGTTTGGCTTTTGGGTTTTTTGTTTTTGAGATTTTCCTATTTCGGATCATAAAACTCATAAACATGGCATAATACCGTTTAAATTAATCAGATGCATATAAATGAAATTAACTAGAACAGTAGAACTGTAGAATGTTATAAAACGAAGTTAACAAAGACCATATGACAATTGCCAAGAGAGTTGAAGAGACGACATTTTTGGCATTTATAATTTTGAAATTTGTAAAAAACAAAAAAAAAATTTGCGGTTTTTTGTTTTTTGTTTAAAAAAAAAACCAAGCCTTTAACAGCCCTGGGCTGCATACATGTACAAACTTTATTAATATTTTACAGGCCTATAAGCGTATAAGAATAAGTTCGAGAAATAATTATGCCTACAAGCGTATACGTTCTAGAAATAATCCACCCAGTGTTATAAAGTCTAAACTAGACCTAAGTTTTAATGCCGTCGCAATTCTAAAGGTCTTTGGAATCGCCTTTATATCTACCTGTTTACTTGATCAAAGTTCAACGTAGGTCTCGTTAAGTTGTTCACATACATGTAAGCAGAAGCCCTGTGTATGGTCTGATCCAAGGTAGAGCTGAAATACAGACTGAGGCTGAGACTCTGCCATAACGTTGCATAGGCCTAATTATATTATCGAATGGTGTCCACAGAATTAGCCTTTGGAGTCTTCCTATGAAGTATCAAAGTTGCGCATGAAGTAAACTGCAGGAACCAACAGTATAGGCTACTTCTATATGGGTTACGCTACGTTGTTACATGGGTTTAGATCGTAATTTCTACGCCAACCTAAATTAAATGCAAATGTAATTTTTTTCTATAGCGACCGTTTGATCTCAGCCTTTGGCGTATTTAGGGTTCAACCCCCCTCCGCCGAAATAAGTTTCTGAAAAAATTTTTTATATGCTTTTAGCCTAGGCCTATATGCGAAATACAAAAACTTAACTTTTGCCACCAAGTCCAATGGAAACCCCCCCCACCCCAATATTTTTCAAAGACTTGATGGGATAAGATACTTCAACACCGCTGTCTATTAAAATAGATGCCATGTCATTTAAGGTCCTTCTCCTCCTCCTATCGGTCTTGGCCTAAATCATCCTGTAGCAGCCTATAAAATTATGCACAGCAGACTAATTATTGTTATTTTGTTTGACAGAAAATCATGAAGGCCGTTGACAAAGGAGGAGATGGAAAGATCAGTTTGGCTGAATTCATCGCGGCATTCAAGTGAATTTGACACCGAAGGCCTTTATGAAGGTCTCCGTTTCGAATCTGATCTCCTCAGGTGAGCCTAAATGTAGGCCTATGCTAATTAGCCTAAATGTGGACTAATTAGCCCACACTTCTGCATGTTACAATAGGCCTACTTTGCCCGTAACGACGTCACGCGCTATTCATGAAGTCATTTAAGCCGAAGTATATATATATCCAAGATTTTACTCGGTGCAGCAAAAACGGATGAATGCATGGATTGCGCGAACTGTGATGAAATGGTAGTCAAGCGAATCGATCGATGCGGAAAATCCGAATGGCATTTCCGTCTAATCCGATGGAGCGACTTGGAGGAGTTTCGATGATTCCTCTATATGAAGCAGTGAGAGGAGAGACTCCTCTTTCTCAGGAGGAGGACGACGAGGAGGAGAAGGAGGATGAAACATATGCCGCAATTGCTGTTATTGTTGTTGGTGTTGTTGTTGTTGTTGTTGTTGATGATGATGATGATGATGATGATGATGATGATGATGATGATGATGATGATGATGATGATGATGATGATGATGATGATGATGATGATGATGATGATGATGATGGTGATGGTGATGGTGATGGTGAGGATGATAACAACGACGACGATGCAGAAAGAGAGAAAGAGTCAGAGAGGTAGGCTATTGCACACGGAAACATAGATTTAGATATAGAGCGCAGTGTGTTTAACTTAGCCGAATGTAAATGCCTTTTTATTTCAACATTTACTTACTCTGTGTTGTTTTTTCGGTTTCAGTGAATGCGTCAGTAAAGTGCCGAAACAGTATATTCTACCCGGAAGATCATCCCCTGACCTTCGACAGAAAGCCCCCGAAAATTACGACAAAGCCCATCAATAATTACCCTCTGCCTAATGTTTCTCTGAAGTTAATAGTCTTAAATGAAGTGACTGGACAGTTTATGGCGGGCTATTCCTGATATTTCAATATCACTTTAACATTTACCATTTTGCGAAATTGCAAGTCTGGTGTCAATATTTAAAAAATTAATTTGAAATTAATTTTGCCTATAAACAGACAACGTATATTTTGGTACACTAGAAATAACGAAGTAGTTTTAACTTAAGACCCTTAGAAATTAGTTACTTGTAACTTCTTTATTGGCATAGCTTTCAGTTTTTCATGGATTTTGTATTGCAATATAAGTTTGTTTAATAAAAAAATCTGTGTTTTGTAAATTTTGCTACAAATATGTAGGCCTATACAGAGTTGCAAGGCTTGACAAAGCTTCAGAAGTCAGGACCCATTTAAAGCCAGTATAATCGCTTCTGGGATTTCTGCAGACCCGATGTGAGATTTAGATAAACTTATACCGAACATCTGAGATCGGTGGCATGCACTTAATTATAGATAGGTCTATTAATAATTAATTAATAAATAATTGATTCATTGTAATAGTTGATTTCATGCGACATATTGACAGCAACGTTGTTATCAATATGTCACATGAAATTAAATTATTACTTCTGTTTAGTAACTTCAATCGTGTTTATATATATCTTGTCAAACAATGGCTGAACAAACCCAATAATAATCAGGTAGACCTACGTACGCATTCAGAAGACCACAGTCCACGAAGACAGAGTGGTTCAAGTGCTTCTGAATCGTTGCTTCGAGTCATCGACTGCTTACGAACTACGCACTCAAATCTCTCTATTATTATTATTACAGAGGCTGCCTATGACGGATAAAAAGTTTAAACAGTATATTTTCAAGTTGAGAACAAGCTGACAGTCATAAATAACTGAACACAGTAAGAAGATTCGGGAGAAAATGATGAAATCGAGGTCCATCAAACGGAAAGCTCATTCGTCAAGAACAGCTCTAGCCGTATAGGCCTATATATATGGGCACCCCGTTATTAGCGCGCAAGACAAATGCGCGCCGACAAAAGCGCGCCGACAAAAGCGCGAACCGTCAAAAGCGCGCAAGACAAATGCGCGCCGACATTAGCGCGCAAGTATCGAGACGTAAAGACAAACAAAACTGAAGAAACGTGTGTGTAATAATAAGACAACAGTTACAACAGAAAAATATATGTCAAATGAAGTGTAGTTATGAGAAACAGTTACAGCTAAAAACTCTTTATATACGTTATACAGTTAATGTTTGTTGAGAGTTAGTTCACTTAATTAACGTTTGTTTCGTTGTCATTTTCTCAAATCGAAAGGTTATGGGCGATTCCACGCAGATAGTCGAGCAATGGTACGTTGCCGTATGTGGGAACCAAGGCCATCAGGCGTCGGTTAAGACAGTCTGACGTACGTGGTTTTCGTTGCCTCGGGTTGTCGAAATCCGGCTCGAAAAGCTCGATCATGACCTCTACATGATCCTGCTCCTTTCGAAAGTGGTCAACAGTGCATTAGGTATTTATAGATGTCTAGTTTATTGTGCGCAAATACGCACCCCGCCGTATGCGCGCCTTATCAAAGCGCTTGACCGCGTAAATATGATCTCTGATGTCTCCTTCATCGAAACGGTTGTTGAGACTATTAGTTTCTTTCCATTATCATGTCGCCTCGTTATAAAACGCTAATTTACTAATTATATGCTGACAAACCGTATATCAAGTTGCCGTCGTCCAAACACATTCTTAGAATGTATCAATTAAGAATTAATCAATAGAGGTGGAAAATGCTTTGAAGTTTATAATTCAAATGGATAGTACAGTCTTTTGGTCTATGCTGCGCGCTTTCGTCGGCGCTCATTTGACGGGCAATTTTTGCTGCGCTCAATTGACGGCGCGCTTTTGTCGGCGCGCATTTGTCTTGCGCGCTAATGACGGGTCACCATATATATGACCAGAAAAAGACAACCAGGTGACCTGAATGATTAATAAGGTCGAGAAATAACGACATAATATTTTAAGTTGATATATATGTATGTATATATATATAATTGTATATGTATATATACATATTGGGTCAACCGGGGGGTTATGGACACCCTGGGTGTTATAGCCACAGGTCGTCTACAGCTGAAGATGATAATAAAATGAACTCTATGCAGTTCTTAGCTCTATGCACATCTGTCCTTCTCCTTGGTACTATATTTTGATGGCTTGATAGTAAAATTCAGGTCTATACGCGTTCTTTTAACAATTACCCGATTTTCGGTTATTGAATAACCCAAATTTTGAAAATTATATAAAAAGAAGCCTTTGGGAGTTACACATTTTAAGTTAGCAGTTTGAAATAAAGATTAGTTATCGTTGTAAATGTGTATTTTATTTGACGTAATGTACTTCCTAAAAGTAAGAAAGTAACGATTTCCCATACTATTGTTATTGGGGTGATAACCCAAATTTTGAAAATTATATAAAGAGAAGCCTTGAGACACTGGGGTGATAAGGACATTGTCCATATCACCCCGGTTGTGATTGTTTTGACTACTGAAAGAATGTTTGAAGCAGATTTACTTATATTGGTATATAGTCTATTGATTGTAGGCCTATTTGGTTTTTAGTTACCATATTGTGAACAATGCCACGTGTTTCCCGAAATAAAAACATTAGAGATCAGTAGTCTTAAGACATTGCGAAGTTAGCAGTTGCAGCAGTAAGATAATGGATATCTTTGAAAAAGGCATCAAAAGATTATGGCATCCCTCGCACAACGTTGAGACGAAAGCTGAAGCTGGAGGTGTTAGGACAGTTAGGTGATGAAATAAGTAAAGTTCTAGGAGGTCCGAGGGTCCTTAGGCCTACACGTGATCAAGACGTACAGCTTGTGCAAGTTATTCTAGATTATGAAGCCAGGCTCTTTGATTTAACAGTTTAAGATATTCGCCGTCTAGTGTACCAGTTTTGTACGAGGAAAAAATCAAACATCCATTCAATAACATGAAACAGTTAGCTGGTGAAGACTGGGCAAATGCATTCTTAAAGAGAGATAATATTATCCAGCACTGTCGGTTCGGAAGCCTGAAGCAGTCTCAATATTTCGTGCTGCTGGCTTTAAAAGAAAAGGTCAACCGATTTGACGATGCTTTGGAGTCAGTAATGATCAAGAACAATGTTTAGGTTATTCCACCGTCAAACATATTCAATGTTGATGAAAGTGGCTACACAAGCCACACAAGATTATTGGGTGTAGAGGAAAGAAATCTGTTGGATCTGTCGCGACCGTGGCGCCGTCTGGCGACCACGCGCGCTGTTGAGAGGACAGGGTGTCTAGCCTACCGAGGCCTTGGGTAAGGGTTTCCGGGTTTGAACTCAGGTCACGGGCATAACGACCAGTGACTACTCTCTCGGTAGATAAACACGGAGAGGAGGGATCCATAGGCTCCACGTTAGGTAATTTATATAGCTCCTTTTTATTTGATGTATATTTGATGTAGTTCGTGCCACTACGGTTGGCATGATGCTGTATTGCTCGCTTGTATGGTGGGGCTTTGCGAGAGTGCAGGAACGGGAGGCGCTTGAGGGAATTATCCGTAGGTTGGTACGCCAGGGGTACTTACCTCCATCTTCTCCCTCATTTGAGACTCTCTGCAGCAATGCGGATACTAAACTCTTTGCCTGTATTTTGCACAATCCTTGTCATGTATATTGCATAAATTGTTACCGCCGATCAAACAATCGCGCTACTCCCTGCGGCCACGGTCCCATAACCGTGAGCTTCCCATGTTTGACAACCTGTCTCAGAAATGCTTCCTTGCCCGGATGCTATACAAATAAACTATGTTTCCCTAGACCTGGCTATTTAAACCCTTCATTTTCCCCTATGACTAGCCCTATCTCTTCTTCCTCTATGTTCCCCGTGATGTACAATAAAGCTTCTCGTTCAATTCATTGGTTGCATATATAAATTATTGTTTAATTGTTTGAATGTATTAATCTTGCCATGTGCGTGCGTTTGCTAGTGCTTCTCAATAAAGGATTTACTTACTTACTTACTTACTTCTCATTTGGGATTTGTGTTTCCGCTTCTCTAGGGCCTGCTGAGATACTCCCAAGATGGCGTGTGTGGCCGCCCACGGCTACCCGGTCTGGGGCAGTGACCCTCCTAGGTTCACTTGGGCCCTTTTTCCTCTCAACAGAATTGATAGGTTCAGGCGTTGCAGAAGCGAATCTCCTTCCTCGAGAGAGTGATTTTAGAAATGCTTGCATGGACAAGATCTGAGTAGATTGAAATTGTATCAACTTGTCTGAAACTTCAGTGACTTCATCATTGTCATCAGAATCATTACAAAAAAAGGCCATCTTGCTTAATTATGTTGCGCCACATAAAAAGAGTTCACAAACAGAATTGATTGTCATGCAATTAAACTTTAGGGTCTCTTTTCCCGCCTAAATTGTTCATTTACATCTAATTGGTGTGATTCCTTTACACAGTCCACTTAGCACCAAAACCAACAATATTTCTTGGCATTTAAGCAATAATCAAACAAAGATATTGACTATATAACAGCACAGAAGTTACAGAACGAATCGACAGGGTTTTGTCCAACCGGACGACAGCACGCTTCCCTGTAGAAGCCTCGTCCTCCCTTCAATCTGATCTTCTGTCAATCTTCCACGCAGTTTCTGGTTTCCCGATCACTGCTTCACACCAAATTCGTCCTTTCCAAACGGACTTCCTAATTCTCAGTCCCGGAAACCTCCTTGTTTCTTCTTAAAACTGGTTTCGAACTGAATCCTTCCGTCTTCAATAGCCATTTGGTTAACCATCTCTCTCTCTTCTACTGTCAAATTCCGTCTGGCCGCCATCTGCCTTTATCGCTTCAAGTTTTTTTTAGGGCAATGACACTTATTGTGTCGCATATCAGATTCTCAGTTTGCCTTGTACTCTATCGGTTTGGCTTGTACTCTATCGGTTTGGCTTGTACTCTATCGGTTTGGCTTGTACTCTATCGGTTTGGCTTGTACTCTATCGGTTTGGCTTGTACTCTATCGGTTTGGCTTGTACTCTCTCGGTTTGGCTTGTACTCTATCGGTTTGGCCTTGTACTCTATCGGTTTGGCTTGTACTCTATCGGTTTGGCTTGTACTCTATCGGTTTGGCTTGTACTCTATCGGTTTGGCTTGTACTCTATCGGTTCGGCTTGTACTCTATCGGTTTGGCTTGTACTCTATCGGTTTGGCTTGTACTCTATCGGTTTGGCTTGTACTCTATCGGTTTGGCTTGTACTCTATCGGTTTGGCTTGTGTACTCTATCGGTTTGGCTTGTACTCTATCGGTTTGGCTTGTACTCTATCGGTTTGGCTTGTACTCTATCGGTTTGGCTTGTACTCTATCGGTTTGGCTTGTACTCTATCGGTTTTGGCTTGTACTCTATCTATCGGTTTGGCTTGTACTCTATCGGTTTGGCTTGTACTCTATCGGTTTGGCTTGTACTCTATCGGTTTGGCTTGTACTCTATCGGTTTGGCGGTGTACTCTCGGTTTTGGCTTGTACTCTATCGGTTTGGCTTGTACTCTATCGGTTTGGCTTGTACTCTATCGGTACTCTTTGGCTTGTACTCTATCGGTTTGGCTTGTACTCTATCGGTTTGGCTTGTACTCTATCGGTTTGGCTTGTACTCTATCGGTTTGGCTTGTACTCTATCGGTTTGGCTTGTACTCTATCGGTTTGGCTTGTACTCTATCGGTTTGGCTTGTACTCTATCGGTTTGGCTTGTACTCTATCGGTTTGGCTTGTACTCTATCGGTTTGGCTTGTACTCTATCGGTTTGGCTTGTACTCTATCGGTTTGGCTTGTACTCTATCGGTTTGGCTTGTACTCTATCGGTTTGGCTTGTACTCTATCGGTTTGTACTGTACTCTATCGGTTTGGCTTGTACTCTATCGGTTTGGCTTGTACTCTATCGGTTTGGCTCTATCGTACTGTACTCTATCGGTTTGGCTTGTACTCTATCGGTTTGGCTTGTACTCTATCGGTTTGGCTTGTACTCTATCGGTTTGGCTTGTACTCTATCGGTTTGGCTTGTACTCTATCGGTTTGGCTTGTACTCTATCGGTTTGGCTTGTACTCTATCGGTTTGGCTTGTACTCTATCGGTTTGGCTTGTACTCTATCGGTTTGGCTTGTACTCTATCGGTTTGGCTTGTACTCTATCGGTTTGGCTTGTACTCTATCGGTTTGGCTTGTACTCTATCGGTTTGGCTTGTACTCTATCGGTTTGGCTTGTACTCTATCGGTTTGGCTTGTACTCTATCGGTTTGGCTTGTACTCTATCGGTTTGGCTTGTACTCTATCGGTTTGGCTTGTACTCTATCGGTTTGGCTTGTACTCTATCGGTTCTATCGGTTTGGCTTGTACTCTATCGGTTTGGCTTGTACTCTATCGTTTGGCTCTATCTCTATCGGTTTGGCTCTATCGGTACTCTATCGGTTTGGCTTGTACTCTATCGGTTTGGCTTGTACTCTATCGGTTTGGCTTGTACTCTATCGGTTTGGCTTGTACTCTATCGGTTTGGCTTGTACTCTATCGGTTTGGCTTGTACTCTATCGGTTTGGCTTGTACTCTATCGGTTTGGCTTGTACTCTATCGGTTTGGCTTGTACTCTATCGGTTTGGCTTGTACTCTATCGGTTTGGCTTGTACTCTATCGGTTTGGCTTGTACTCTATCGGTTTGGCTTGTACTCTATCGGTTTGGCTTGCTTCGGTTTGTACTCTATCGGTTTGGCTTGTACTCTATCGGTTTGGCTTGTACTCTATCGGTTTGGCTTGTACTCTATCGGTTTTGTACTCTATCGGTTTGTTGTACTCTATCGGTTTGGCTTGTACTCTATCGGTTTGGCTTGTACTCTATCGGTTTGGCTTGTACTCTATCGGTTTGGCTTGTACTCTATCGGTTTGGCTTGTACTCTATCGGTTTGGCTTGTACTCTATCGGTTTGGTTTCTATCGGTTGTGTACTCTATCGGTTTGGCTTGTACTCTATCGGTTTGGCTTGTACTCTATCGGTTTGGCTTGTACTCTATCGGTTTGGCTTGTACTCTATCGGTTTGTACTCTATCGGTTTGGCTTGTACTCTATCGGTTTGGCTTGTACTCTATCGGTTTGGCTTGTACTCTATCGGTTTGGCTTGTACTCTATCGGTTTGGCTTGTACTCTATCGGTTTGGCTTGTACTCTATCGGTTTGGCTTGTACTCTATCGGTTTGGTTTTGTACTCTATCGGTTTGGCTTGTACTCTATCGGTTTGTCTTGTACTCTATCTTTGGGCTCGGTTTGGCTTGTACTCTATCGGTTTGGCTTGTACTCTATCGGTTTGGCTTGTACTCTATCGGTTTGGCTTGTACTCTATCGTTTTGGCTTGTACTCTATCGGTTTGCCTTGTCTACTCTATTTGGGTTTGTTTGCTTGTACTCTATCGGTTTGGCTTGTACTCTATCGGTTTGGCTTGTACTCTATCGGTTTGGCTTGTACTCTATCGGTTTGGCTTGTACTCTATCGGTTTGGCTTGTACTCTATCGGTTTGGCTTGTACTCTATCGGTTTGGCTTGTACTCTATCGGTTTGGCTTGTACTCTATCGGTTTGGCTTGTACTCTATCGGTTTGCCTTGTACTCTATCGGTTTGGCTTGTACTCTATCGGTTTGGCTTGTACTCTATCGGTTTGGCTTGTACTCTATCGGTTTGGCTTGTACTCTATCGGTTTGGCTTGTACTCTATCGGTTTGGCTTGTACTCTATCGGTTTGGCTTGTACTCTATCGGTTTGGCTTGTACTCTATCGGTTTGGCTTGTACTCTATCGGTTTGGCTTGTACTCTATCGGTTTGGCTTGTACTCTATCGGTTTGGCTTGTACTCTATCGGTTTGGCTTGTACTTGGTTTGGCTTGTACTCTATCGGTTTTGGCTCTATCGGTTTGGCTCTATCGGTTTGGCTTGTACTCTATCGGTTTGGCTTGTACTCTATCGGTTTGGCTTGTACTCTATCGGTTTGGCTTGTACTCTATCGGTTTGGCTTGTACTCTATCGGTTTGGCTTGTACTCTATCGGTTTGGCTTACTCTACTCTATCGGTTTGGCTTGTACTCTATCGGTTTGGCTTGTACTCTATCGGTTTGGCTTGTACTCTATCGGTTTGGCTTGTACTCTATCGGTTTGGCTTGTACTCTATCGGTTTGGCTTGTACTCTATCGGTTTTGGCTTGTACTCTATCGGTTTGGCTTGTACTCTATCGGTTTGGCTTGTACTCTATCGGTTTGGCTTGTACTCTATCGGTTTGGCTTCTATCGGTTTGCTCTCTATCGGTTTGGCTTGTACTCTATCGGTTTGGCTTGTACTCTATCGGTTTGGCTTGTACTCTATCGGTTTGGCTTGTACTCTATCGGTTTGGCTTGTACTCTATCGGTTTGGCTTGTACTCTATCGGTTTGGCTTGTACTCTATCGGTTTGGCTTGTACTCTATCGGTTTGGCTTGTACTCTATCGGTTTGGCTTGTACTCTATCGGTTTGGCTTGTACTCTATCGGTTTGGCTTGTACTCTATCGGTTTGGCTTGTACTCTATCGGTTTGGCTTGTACTCTATCGGTTTGGCTTGTACTCTATCGGTTTGGCTTGTACTCTATCGGTTTGGCTGTACTCTATCGGTTTGGCTTGTACTCTATCGGTTTGGCTTGTACTCTATCGGTTTGGCTTGTACTCTATCGGTTTGGCTGTACTCTATCGGTTTGGCTTGTACTCTATCGGTTTGGCTTGTACTCTATCGGTTTGGCTTGTACTCTATCGGTTTGGCTTGTACTCTATCGGTTTGGCTTGTACTCTATCGGTTTGGCTTGTACTCTATCGGTTTGGCTTGTACTCTATCGGTTTGGCTTGTACTCTATCGGTTTGGCTTGTACTCTATCGGTTTGGCTTGTACTCTATCGGTTTGGCTTGTACTCTATCGGTTTGGCTTGTACTCTATCGGTTTGGCTTGTGTACTCTATCGGTTTGGCTTGTACTCTATCGGTTTGGCTTGTACTCTATCGGTTTGGGCTTACG